>RYFJ01000995.1:0-168864 GCA_003991445.1 Oryza meyeriana var. granulata
GACATACGCAGAGGACTTCGCAACTATCACCAAAATTCCTACACATGATTTTTCAAAGTAGCATCAATAAAATTTATTCATCCCAAATCACAAACTGACCATTGACACTTACTGCGCCAAAATTTAGGAATTATCCACCCCACCACTAAGATAGCGAGCTAAATATCGTCAATCTCAAAAGTCCTTTGGTAGATTTGCTAGGCGAACAATGACACTTTAACCAAACCCTGACAGTAGACAAGATTGGATTTGTAAAGCAACGATCCAGTAGCACATATGTCCATCTCAGCTTTTGAGCTCCAGCATGACAGATGGGGAGAATTGATGCAATTATGAAGGGATCATCCATAGCTGCCACATGATTGCTGACCTGAAATAACAAACAAGATAGAAACACAAAATTGATCAGAACAAAGCATATATGAAAGCTGCACCAGGACATGCGGTATATCATTTGCATGATTTTGAAATCATTTGATACCACAATTCATCAAGAAAAGTGTATTCAAAATCTTCTAAAGAAGATACAACAGGCATTCCACTTAGGTAATGGTTTTGCTCATATAAGTACATTTGGGTTTATGACTAATAGCTAGCTCATAACAGTCGTGATAAGCAACGGAGTAATGTGTCTTTGCAATTATAATATTACATACCGTTAGAGAGGTTTTCATCCTTTAGGTCTCTCTTCGTAATGCCTGCTGAAGTTTCTCTGCACCGTAAATCTGCAGAATTTCCTTGTTTAGACAACCAAAACAATAGATTCAAGTAGGAAAAGTCCATACTTCAAATTTTTCTTACAAAACTCTTACAACCGCTGATTTGGCATACGTCTTGAGGTTTGTTAGTAAAGAGTTCTGTTAAGAATTTTTAAGTACGTGCCCTAGCAGTTCCTCATTCAAGTATAGAGGAGCGGTGCTCTACAGTTACCTGAACAGAGTTGAGGCCATGCATAAAAAACATGGCAAGCATTGCCAATAAGAGGAACGCCCTCAATGCTTGAAGCGGAGACCGAATAATTACAGAATCTTCAATCCATCAACTTCCTTGCCCACTACAGACCCCGCAAACAGAAAATGATTCAGGGAAAAAGTGAAGAAGAAATCTGGTTAGTCTAATCATTTCTTTCTTCTCCTTTCATTATGAATCTATTAGGAAACATAGACCACCAAGCCATCAGATATAATAGTCGTTTTAGGGTGAGAGGTTGTTTTTTCTTTCTTGTAATAATAGCTTGCTCTCTTCTTAATGAAAGAAGCGCAGTTCTGCGTTTTTCGAGAAAAAAATTATAGAAAGTTTTAGGGCTAAAATCAGGGTTTTTTTTTCCACAGAATCTTGGCCCGCCCAGAGAAGTATAATCATAAATCCAAACATCAAACAGACAGTACATCATGAGAAGTCACAAATATCAATTGACAAAAACGAATCTTCACTCCTTTAGCATATCGATTGCAAACCCAATCGCATTAGACTCGCAGCATTCGATTTTTAGGGCACATCACCACGCATTTGAACCCGAATTAGATCGAGGTGTAAAATAAGAAAGAGGGTTGTACCTTTCTTTCGGTAGAACCTCAAAGCACTAGAGGACGGCTTCGCCGCGGCTGCCGCCGCCTGAGACGTCCCCGGCGACAAGCTCTGATCCGGGCTCTTGTCCCTCTGCCACAAGCCCCGCACGCGCTTCCGTCCAACTGCCGGACCGCCTCGGGGCGCACGCGGCCGTGCCGAACGCCGCCACCAGCCACCGCCGGTCCACGGGCGCAACGCCGACGCGGAACCTGCTACGGATCTGCGCCCCCACCACCCGGGCACGCTCCCCCCACGGCACCCCTCCGCCGGCCCCGCCATTGGGTATTAGGGTTTGGCTTTGAAGCGTATCTGGGTTTTGGCCTTTCGCTTCAGTCTTCTAGAAGCATCGATGAGGAGGAGGATTGCTTCGAGCTTGGCCTATATCAAATCGGCGCAAGTAACCTCGGTCTTTGACGAGAAGAATGAAAGCGGATCGCGACGAGGTGGGGCCCCGCGAGGACGCAGTGAAAAAGGCATCCGGAAAATATCAGAATCTTGGGAGTGGGGCCCTGTGGCAGTGAGATGGTGGTGAGCCATGTGGATAAGAGCATCACCAGCAATAGCCCCTATTTTAGAGCCCTTAAATGTTAAATGGAGGCTGCCCCTATTTCCTTTGGACCCCAAAAATGCTCCGAACTTCAGCAACAGCCCCCATTTCTTAGCCCCTATTTCTTTTTCTATTATTTTTCACCGTATTAAGACTATATGTATGTCTAGTTTGACACTATAATAAAACATAAATATTATCATAACACATAAATATCTGCAGTAGCAGCCCAGCGAGGCAGCAGCAGGCCGCGGCGGAGGCGAGCGGCGCGGTGGGCGGCCAGGCCAGCGCGGCCGGCAGGGCGCAGGCCGCACGGAAGGCTGGCGGCGGGCGCAGCAGGCCCCGCGCGGGACGGGCACAGTGAGTGGGCGCACCAGGGCGGCCGGCGCTCGCGGCGCAGCGCAGGAGGCCACGCGGGAGGCCGGCGGCGGAGCTCAGCAGGCCGCGTGGAGAGGTGCGGAATGCGGGGCAGGAGGCCGCGCAGGCGGGAGGCCTGCGCGGGGCGCCGCAGGCCGCGCGGAGAGCTGGCAGCGGGCAGGAGGCTGCGCAGCGGGAGGCTTGCGGCGGGGCGCAGCAGAGCCGCGCAGGAGGCGGGGCGGCGCCCCTGGTGGGGCGGGCTGGCGCTCGCGGCGCGGCGCAGGAGGCCGGGACGGCACAGGAGCCGCAGAGCCGCGCGGGAATAAGAAGCCGCGCGCGCGGCGAGGCCGGCGCCGGTGCCGCAGCAGGCCGCGCGGGAGGCTGGCGGAAGGGGAGGAGGCCACGCAGGCGTAGCCTGCGGTGTGGGCCGCAGCAAGGACCGCGCGGGAGGCGGAGGCGGCGCGCGGAGTGGGCGGCGGGCCGGCGCTCGCGGCACGGCGCAGGAGGGCGGGGCAGGGCGGCGTGACGAGCACAGGTAGGGTTTTCATTTTGATAGAAAAAATCCAATCTTTCCTCTACCTTTAGACGTCGACAGCATGGTGGACAGAGGAATTGTCGTAGGCGCCAAAAAAAACGTCGATAGGGGCTTGGTGTAGAGCCCCCAGGACTGGGCGGCTGGATTTGAGGGCCTCCCTCATTTTTAGGGTCTATTAGGGTCCCCTGCTGGACCTTTAAATTTTTATCTCACCGCCCAAAACCTGTTTTGGGAGCTAATAGAGTTTGGGTCGAACAATCAGCAGTGCTGGAGATGCTCTAAGGACATCACTTTGCTCGCAGATGCGATCATTGCTTAGGATGCTGATGGTGGCTTCTCACTTATAAACATCTGAAATTCAGAATGCACCAATTCCAAACACCATCAAATGTTACTGAATCAAATAATCAAATTTGCATAAATACTCCAAATTTTGCAACCAAAAGAATCACTTCAAAAATTCGGAGAGAAAACATTGCACGAGTTTGGTATAGCGCCCAGTATGAGATTTTTTTATTTACCAGAAACAAAAAGGAGAGGCTCCTTCTGGCACTTATATTAACCCAGTATAAAAATTGAACAGCATAGTTATGGAATTTTAATAATGGATGCATGTTTAAGAAGCTTAGAATATATGGACAACCTATCCTGTTTCTAACAAATCATATGGATATGCGAAAAATAATCACATCAAGTTACAGAAATGTAACCAATCCATGCTATACTCTGGGAGCCAAAATTTGGATCAAGATACATTTATGGGTAATCTAAGCTCAGTTCCGGAGTGATATTGTCCAAATCAGATCAGAATCTGAAGTGATCCTAATTGTCTCCTCTTCCACTACGTTAGATGTGCTTATCAGTCCACCATAGCTCATACTGGTATTATCTGAAGACAAAGTGCAGCATGACTATCAGATTCAGATGCTGTTGCCATACAACAAACAACTTTAAAGTTCGATGCTCTTACTTAAATTCCACCGGGAGTCCCTTGGGTGGTGGTGCTAGCTGATGTTGCACCCATTGGAATCAATCCACAATGAGGACCCTCAATTGATCGCGTCGATATGGATCCTCGTGGCTATGTGTCTTTGGGAGCAGAAAGATTGAACAATCATCTGACAGGAGGATAATCCTGATGTTTGAAAAAGCGAATATTATAACACGTTGATGTTCCCCATCTCATGATCGAACCGTCCTCCAAGTGCACCAAGAACAAGAATATGCAGCTGCATAAAGAAAAAACAGTAACATTTGTAAGGATAATGTTGCGTGGTTCTAAAATTCTAGTAATGATTCAACTAAGCTTAGTACATTGGACTTTTCAGAGCCAGGTGGATTTCTGGTGATAAATGATACACATTTATTGCAGATCAGTGGTGTCCTGATCATGTGATTCATCAACTATTTCAGCACCCTGCAATTGATCACAGAACATCGTGTTATCAATTAATGTTCAGTAAGTGTCCTAGATGGTAAAAGAAACAGAGTCAAGGCCATTGGTGAATTGGGATGCTATATCTTAATTCTTAAAGCAGCATGTTCAGTAAGTGTCCTAGATGGTAAAAGAACAAAATCGAGGCCATTGGTGAATTGGGATGCTATATATCTTAATTCTTAAAGCAGCTTGCATCAGATGTGGTATAGCAAAAACAAGGAAAAATAATCTTAAAAACAGTTTGTTGAACTTACTATTCAACCTCTCAAAAGGTAATATAACATATATGATCGTAGACAGGTCAAGATCAAATGCACATATATTAGTTTAGCAAATGAGCTTCCTGTGAACAGTCAACCACATTTTAAGAAAGAAAAATAGAGACATACAATCAGCAGTACACTGAGCATGCCATTTTGATCAACAAAACAAATACAGTATTAGGATATGTCATATGCATTTCTTTTTCTGTAGATACAGAGTATCTAAAAAAGAATGCTACAGCCAACAATACACATAAACATGCTACCGATCCCTTCCTAGTTTTTAAGGACATTTGGCATGTTTAAAGGCCTAGTTACTGTAAATCATTTCAGCATGTTGATTTCACAAAGGAAATTGGAAATATTTCTTCACATGTTGCTGTAATTAATATAAGGTCATCTAAACTAGAAGACTTCAGCTGTGAGCCTGTCACATCCAATTCAATATTCCATATAGTAATACCGCATCCAACAGCATCAATTTATTTCTGCACATTACAGTGAAAATTGCCTGGACAGTTGCTGCATGCAGTATGTGTGGTTCAGTTCTCCAGCCTAAGCAGCTCGTTTTCAATTTGAGATAGTAGCAGGATTTTTAAACTAGTTACCAGATTGGAATAATATTTCTTCACTTCTGGCCTTATTGAGTCCATGTCCCCTTTGATTACATCTGGCTTGTACCTGCAGAAAGATGGGCACAAATTAATAAATATACAAACACCCAATAAAGAAATTGTCTTTAATCTCAGCTAATAATTAAAGAAAACAGTATTAAATCTCTTGCCAACTACCAGGCATGGCAAAACAACTCCATGCTCCTCTGTTGCATGCATAATAAATTTCTCCCAAACCTTTGGCAAACCAAGATAAGAAAAAGTTTATAGTGAACAAACAAGTTGAAGCTTCTGTGGTTCATCCAGATTTTTAGTAACTTTGTGAGGCCTCCGATAGCCTTTGGCACAGTATTACGTACATTCAGCTATCTGGTCGTTAACTTAGGCCAATTTAAGACATTGTTCTTTCCATAAGTGTGAAGATCCTAGGCATTAATGTAGGAAAAACAAAGGTAACTAAGCCCTCCAAAAACACAACAAGCAATCATGCAGACATGAACAAACTTCAGCATTGAGAGGAGAGAGAGAGGTGCATCAAATGAAAGAGCATTTCGTTAGCTAAAGCACTGAACCATAGCCGAAAAGGAGAATAACCTGTAAACTTATAGGCACTTCGGGAAACCAGGCAAAGCATGTACAGCACATATCAGCTTGAACATATCAGGGGAACTTCAGCTTTTGCAACATATAATAACGGAAACATCAAATATGTAATCATGGTAGATGCACCATTCAAGAAGCATATTGAGAAGTAACACTAACTACTGGAATCTGGTTCAGCCAGACAGTCCTCAATTCCATGCCAACACTTGCAATTTCACGCATCTACATTAGGAAATAACAAAAAGGAAATTCGTTCGTATCTCTTATGCATTCCATCGAGCACATGATGAGCGCCAAGCCACTGCCTCAGAACACACGAGGGCGCACGCAAACACCGAACAGAAGAGAAGACAGCCTGGAAATTTCAGTCACCTGATGCGGACCTCGTCCGGGTCCTCGCCGGGCAGCAGCTCCGGCATGCCGTCGAACACCCGGTTGGCACCCCCGTCCGCGCACACCCGCAGCTGCGCTGCACGCGAGACGAAGCATCACAAAAAACATCATCAGTCATCACGAGATCACACCGAAAAGCGAGGAAGGCGCATTACCCGCGGTCCCAGAGGAGGGGGGCGAAACGGGGCAGGCGCTGGTTGAGGACAACGACGGCGTAGACGGCGTCGTCCGCGGGCGGGAGCGGCGAGGAGGAGGGGACGAGGAAGGAGGAGGAGTGGGCCATCGCCGGCAGCGGCATGGCGGCGGAGGACAGAGAGGCGGCGCGGGGCGGGGTCGGTGGTGGGGAACAGAAGATGAGAAAAGGAGTCGCGTCGCGTTGGTTTGGTGGTGGTGGTGGTCTGGTGGGCCTTCGATTCGGCGGTGTTCGCCGCGGTGGTCGCAACTCTTTGCCTGTGGAGGTGGAGCGCCTCGGCGTCGGCGGTGGTGGAGGCGAGGCTCTGCGCCTGCGTTGGTAAGCGCGGCGGCTGCTCCGGCTCCGGTAGTCAAGAAAATGTGCAGGGGAAATTTAACTATTTGCCACCCTCTTCGGTGTCAACTCTTCAAATACCATCCTCTTTATTGTATTTTATTTTTTGCCACTAGAAAGAGAAAGTTTCTTACTCATCTACCATTTTATACGCATGCAGTGTTATGTCATCGTCCAACCTGGCACGAATTCATGCGTCACACTCATGAGCAGCGGCAATGCCGGGACGGCGAGACGGTTGGTCACTGGAGGATGCTGCTACGCTTGTAGCAGAGGAACGCGACGAGGTAGAGTGTGACGCTGCCGCCGACGATGCCGCCGGTGGCGCGCCAAAAGACGCCGGCGGGGGAGTCGTAGAGGGGGGTGTGGATGTTGATGCCGAAGACCCCCGTGATGGTGATGCCCAACTGACCACCAGCGTCCCCGTCGACAGCAAGATCCCCATCTGCAGCAGCTGGTTCTGCTTGTCATCCAGCGTCATGCTGATGTAGTCCTCCGTGTTGTCCATATACTCCCGCAGCTTCGTTGGTTAGGCGGCGACACGCACGACGGCATCAGCGAGAGATAGATTTAGATATGGTTCCATCTTCATGAGCGATGGAGAGGAGTTTTGTTAGAAGGGAGGAACTCACGGTGGAGAGCTTGTTGAGGGTGCCATTGATCTGCACGAAGTAGGACTCCAGCAGGATCTCCAGCTCCTCGGTGTTGGGACAAAAAGTCGCCGGCAAATGTCTCGTCGCCGCCTTCCTAGCCCCTCCGATAGCATGTTGACGATGAATGACGTTACTCAGGTACAAAATGACACACGAGTAAGAAATTTTTTTTCTCCAATAACAAAAGGTAACATATAAAGAAAATGGCATTTAAAGAGTAGCAACTTAAAGAGAGTAACGAAAAAAATAGCATTTAAAGAGTAGCAACTCAAAAGAGTGTGAAATACTTAAATTTCTCAAGTAGCTAGAATAGTCAAAGATACCCTTTTGGAACTGTTATATAGAAAAAATAAAAATAAAAAAATACTACATCGGTTGATTTAAAACATAACGTTATTAACTTTTGATATCATATTTGATTATTTATTTTATTAGAAAATCTATGCTTTCATCCTAAAATAAATTCATCTTTTGCCTATTTTATTTATCCCACAAAGACTCTATCTCTAGAGTAATTAATATATTAGAGTTTGTTAAAATAAAAGAAAAATACAATGGGATTTACTAAAGTGTGGGATAAGTACATTGGAGTTTGATAAAGTAAAAGGTATTTTTTGTCTTTTACTTTTATATTAGTATATGTGAGATAGAATAAAGATGTACTTATTTTAGGACAAAGGTATTATTTTATTGTGTCATTTTTTTTGTCATTAAGAACGTGTTTGGTTCTCTATCCTGCCAAATTCTTGGTAAGCTTTGCTTTACCAATTTTTGGGTAGGGTAGGGTTATATCATATATGTTTGGATTACTACCTATATGAGGCCAAATTTTGATGAAATGGAGAATAATTTTTTAATTAGTGCCAAATTTATCATAGGCAATACTAATAATTTGGCTTAAATTCAGACACATACTATTCTATCAATAAATTGGTAGGGCATATTTTGGCATCAATCAAAATAGACCCTGAAGTTGCTTTAAGTATGGTTTGTATTTTTTTCATATTTGTACTAACTTTTTAAATAAAACGATGATCAAACGTTATATCTAAAAATCAGCAGCGTCATATATTTAAAAATAGATAAAAACCCAAACTAACATATAAGTTTTTTTTTTGAAAAATTCATTGTAAGCTTATTGGTTTTCATCGATAACCGCTATGGAGCGGTATTTGGTGACTGATCGGGTGGTTTAGTGAATCCTTAATATAACCCAACCTTGGTAGTACCTAGACCACCCGACCTGACACAACACAACACGCTCATATCGCCACCAGGTTAGCTGGCGATCGAGTAACAGTTGTTCTTTTTAGCTTATAGCTTCTAATTTATTATGGGCAAATTTTTAAACCGTTAAATAGTATGATTTTTTAATTTTACATAGAAGTTTTTTAGAAAACTCAAATAAATCTATTTCTTAAATCTGTTGTAGTTAATATTTACTTAATTATATTTTAATTACAAAATTTATCCAATAAAACAGTCAACTACTCAACTAATAAGCCATTTTGAACACTGTCTAAGTCTAACCGATGTCCGCACGCCTGACGATCTCGTACAACACGACATGTTACATGATGCATGCTAGACTGTATTCCCTTGGGACCCAACTTCCTTCTGCTCGCGCGTAGCTTTCATGGCGTAATCAGCAGCAGCAACCTCTTGGTTTCTCTTAGCTCACATGCGTGCCGCTCGTTTCGCAGGCAGCCAGGCACGCAGGACGTTTCCTTAGGGCTTGTTCGCATCAGCTTTTAAACTAAGGGTATCAGCAATATATCTTCATCAACCAGTAAATAAAGTGAACCTAGCAAAAGTTGGTGGTTGTTATTGAAAATCTCACAATGTATTAAGTAGGTAATAAGGTGGGTCTCATATATCAATAAAAAAATCCAATAGCAGACAATAGTACGGAGGAAGAGAAGTGTATTAAAGTAGCAGAGAAAATCAATGTTTTTTTTATTTTCTATTACTAGGTTATAATGCTATTAGCCAGAAATGGCTATATTTTGAGACGGATAGAGTATTATTTACTGGTTTTACACTATCTAATATCAGGTAGCAAGCCTGTATTTATTACTTATTACTTGGTTTTTGGCATACTGTAAATGTACTAAGCTTGCCCAGTGGTACACTAATCAGGTAAGCCATCGCTCGAAAGGCATTAAAAAAAGGTAATAGCTCTTCCAATAAGCATAATTAAATGGGGCCTTGATAAAATTAAAACTATTGCGTTTGATACAACGAAATGGACCTTGTTAATTTAATTTTTCAGCTATGGCGAAGTGTTCATTTCTTTTTTTAGAGCATCTTCAACAGTCTTGCTAACCTGTTGACTAAGCTAAATTTTAACAAATTTTAAAAAAAAATCATGCTCCAACAGCCTTGCCAACCCGCTGGCCAAGCCATCCGGCTGGCAAAAGTCCCCCTATCGTTAGCCAAATCTAGCCAGCCCACTTGGTTTTCCAATCAGCGAGCCCCATCTCTTTCTCTTCTCCCAATCCCTATCTCTCTACAACATCACTCCTTCCTGCCTCCCGCCACGCCACGCGCCTCTCGTCGGCCCCGTCGTGCGCTGGCCACCGCCCGGCCGGATGCCTTCCATCGGGCCCCGCCGCGCGCCTTCCCCCGCGCTCTGGCCGCCGGCCGACCATGCGCCTCCCGCCACGCCGCCCTGGCCGCCGGGCGCCTTCCGCTGGTCTGTCATGCCGAGAAGAAAGGGGGAAGAAGGGAAGAAGAAGAGGAATGAAAGCTGACGCGTGGGACCCATTGTTAAATTGGAGAACCTAAATAAAGAGATGGTTGGAGTACAAAGATAATATAAAGAGAAATTATTTTGGCTAGCTAGCTATTTGAATATTTAGAGAGTTAGATTTAGATAGACTTTTAAAATTGCTCTTACCTAGTATTGCGGTTGTGTGCCGTAATGAACCTTTTTGTGCTAGTTAACCAACTGTGTGCCGTCTGTAGCATATGTTTTGCATTCTACTAATCTTTGAATATGATAGCTGTCTTATGTTGTCGATCCTGCTGTAAACTCCCTGTGAACTGTTATCCTAAAGGACGTAAACAGAGTCCAAATTTTGGTCTTAAGAGCATCATAATATATTGATGGATATGTTGTTATCCATGCAAGCCGAGTCCAGGGTGCATGAACTTGAATGATGAGAAGCAGAGTACTGCTTCACCTGAAACTCTGAAAGTGATGTTCTAAAAAAAAGTGATACCCTTTTCCCTATGTCAAACCATGGCCACATAATAATAATAATACATGACAGCAATAGCAAATAGAAAACATTGGACAAGAAAAATTATATCAGCACAAAAATCAACGCTGTAGTTCTTTATACTACAATCTTACAACGATTAATTGTTCAGACAACCCTTGAAAAGGGAAAAAAAATCGCCACAAGAGGGACTAGCGTCCACAGCTTGGTGAAAAACCTTGTCTAAACTGTTTCCTAGAAACAAATTAATCCCAATTTCAAACTATTGTGTTCATCTGCGATCAAAACTAGCAAGAAAATACTTTTTGAAAAAAAAAGATTTTTTAAAAAAAATTAAGAAAGGCAAGAACAATTTCGTTCTTGTGTTGTAGAGTAGGCCTGCAGAGTCACATAGCCCGGTTCATGAGGCCGCACACGACGACCAATCCCAAGACGAGCAGGTGATCCGCATCCGGCCCCACTGTCAGCGTCAGTACGTCCTCCCCGAGCACCACCCCCGACGCCGTCTGCTTCCTCGCCATCTCCGCCACCACCTCGCCGCCGGCGCCGGTGATCCTGTACTCCGACTTGCGTGGGCAGCCGTCGATCCTGTACGCCCTCCCGCCGCCACCGCCATGCAACGTCACGGTGGCCATGGCTCCTCCTCCTCCTCCGCTCGTCCGACCCCTCTGCACCCTGAACCACGGCGTCGTCGTCTCCCCGAAACCATCGCCGCCGTGGTGGTGCCGGCATGCCTCCCATCTCTTCAGCATCCCGAATCTCTGCATGGGCAACAATGGCGTAGACAGAGTCAGCAAGCAGAGCTGATTGATCAAGAAAGCTCACTTGGATATCGATTGGTGGCGCGCGTGGTGTACCTTGGTTTGGATGCCGATGAGGGTGTTGCCGGCGGTGTCCATGAAGAAGACGTCGCGGCTGCCCCTGCAGCCGTAGTTGTCGACGCGGAAGGCGACGTGGCCATCGGAGCCGTACACCGTGCAGCCGTGGCCGTTGAACACCAGCGACTTCATCCACACCGTGTACACAGCCTTCTTCTGCTTTCCCTGCAGGCCGCCGCCACGGTGCCACTCCGCCGACGCCGAGGAGGAGGAGGAGGACAACGACGGCGAGGCTGCCGGAAGGGGCTGGATCTTGGCCATTGACAAGATCGAGAAGATGATTGCTGCTGTTGCTGCAATGAGATGGTTGGGGTGGATGGTGTCAGTGGCTGGTCTCGCGTATTTAAAGGTGCTTGTGTTCTAAAAAAAATTTCTCTGCTTTTGGAGGCCTAATTTAAAATTTTTTAATTGTGGTACGAACTCGTATGTGTCACGCGACATGATACAATAAATTTGTTTATGCTCGATCTAGCTTTGGACTAACACTAGCTTTGGAGTACTAGTCAGAGATCAGCATTACACAGTTTACCTTAGTGCATGCTTGCTTAGACTATGAGGCCGTTCGAATTAGTTTTTTTTCTTGTAAATCGCACGCGAAACAAGAAACACCATTAATCCATGATTAATTAAATATTAACTATTAAAAACTTAAAAATGAATCTATTTGATTTTTTAAGATATTTTCATATAAAAAGTTTTTTTAAAAATACACTGTTTTGCATTTTGCGAAACATGCTAACGAAAATCGAGGGAGTAGCGAGAAGCCACCGGCTGAAACAAACGGCCCTAATTTTAGTTTTAAGTCTCATCGGAACAGACGAATCCTCTAATGTATTCGCGATAATTGACTTAATTTCCACAAAGTTCCTGTAAAATTATAGTGTTCGAAGGAGCCCTGAAGTGTCCTGCGACTCCCCAGTTTCTTGAAATGAACTAGTTAACAAAACAAATCAGGGCTACATACCAACATAATCATCTATTAGTATGTGCAAAGCTTAGTTAACAGCTCACTGTGTGGATGTGTGCGCTTGACACTCGTATGCACATGCGTTCCGAAATTAAGGGAGTAGAGGTTTAGAAAGGAAACTCTTTTAATCCCATCAGAGGGTGTCTCTAGTTTTTTTCACGTTATATAAATAGTTATAAAAAAATTAACTGGACAGATTAATATAGGATATATCATTACACAAACATATTCAAACTTGATTTCTAGAAATTGTGAAAAAATAAATAACTGTGAATATATGCATACTGCTCAGACTTTAATTGGTTCTTTTTTTATAACTTATAGATGTTAAGTTTAAATTTACATATCTGTAGAGTATATATCACATATTAATTTATCTTATTAATTTTTTTTATATTAAGATTATATAAAAACTAACTATTTAGACAACATATAAAAACAAGAGGATATCCTCTTAAACGATTAGAATCCATTTCCGTTTAGCAAAGCAATTTCTTCCGTTGAATGTTCCACACATATACAAGTAGACACGTGTCAACTACTCATAATTTAGCAGCAGAAGTTGCTGAGAAGATGACAATTAATATAACACTGGTGAATAAAATTTGTGAATAATTAGTATCCATGTATCATGGACGCAAGCATGCTGATCGCCTCTTGCAATAATCCAGTTCTGAACTTCCATCTCATCGAAATGTGTAACATGTGCGATCAAATTTCAGCATCGATCGATCGTAACAGAAGATTGGTACATTAATTTTGGTGCCAATGTATATAATTAAAGCAGGAATAAGTACTCACACCTAAGTAAAACTTAATTTTCTCTCATCTTTCATGGACTCATCTGGGAGCCGATTTAATTTCTATTGTTGCTCCAACTTTCTCTGACGTCATCTACAGTCTCAGTGTCTCACCCTCTCATCTTTGCCTACGCAGATCACTTATCCGCACATGATAGAGTACCATAAAATTAATCACTAATGTTTTCCTAATCTTGCCTACAATGCATGCACTTGTTTTGTTAGATTTTAATTGCTTCTTGCTTTTTGGGAAATGTCTCATCCCGGTGATGGCATAAAATGGATATGTATGCTTAGTATTGAATTAAGCAAATCATCTCCTATTTTAGGTTGCAAGGACAAGATGCTCACAAGGTACGGCACTAAACAAAGCAAGGCCTGCCACAAAACTAGGAGTCTTGTACAGATTACCAAGCTAATAATGAACATAAACAATTGGCAGATATGTTGTACCCTGAGATGTGCCATTGAACTTTGGAAGATTATGAATTATTTTGTTCCAAGTCACAAAAACCATGCTTACATAATACTAATATAGTTTTATATGGGGCAGATGGAATCTTTCTGGGAAATGAAATTCAGCAAGCGAAGATGGGTTTTAATATTAGGTAATCAGCAAAGAGAAAACAAAACTTGTGACCGATCATACGCTTTTTCTCCCAAACTTCTCTCGCAAACTAAAAAGAAATTAAAACAAAATGGCTACACGTTAAATTTGATTAGTAAGTACTAATGCCATTATTTGTACTGAAGTTCTAAGCTTGTTTTGGAATGTTGGAGTTTCAGATGAGTTGTTTTATGAATTCAATGTAGCGCGTGTCTAAAATTCTTTTTAAACCCTCCAGCTTGAATATGCTATAAACAGAGCAATATAAATTAATGGATGATATTATTAGCTGTTGGTGAAAACTAAAAGAAAAATGATCATTTTTCAAGTACAGATTCCATACTTGGTTCAGTTGGTCAAATAATAAGAATTTTATGTAACTGCTTGTAAGGAAGTGTTGTTATTTCTTCAACTACGAGCAAGAAGATTAATTTTAAAAAACTAAAGACGTATCTATGGATTAGTCTCTTTTCAAAAGGCAAATATTCACCTCTCTAACTCCTTTGTATGTTGTACAACTGTTCTTCTATAATAAATTAAAAAGCTACAATATTCTCAACAGAAGTGTAAAGCTACTATGCACATATGGAGCGACCATATAAACAAATCAAAGTTTAAAAGGGTTAAGGAAATGTGTATAATGTGTAGAGCACCAACAGGTGGACAGATCTAGAACAAGTGACCAGCCACAAGTCAAAAAAATTAGCAACCAAACTGTTTACTGAAAGACTGAAAACTGATCCTCTCATTCAGACACACTGCAAAGCCAAAGAAAGACAATCTTTTTATATAAATATCATTCTTCACGTTTGAGCAGTTCGCGGCCGAATCCATACACGCAAAGAAAAGAGCACACAAAAAGACTTAATAAGATTAATCTGTATAAAAAGCCTTTGTGTCTAAAAAAAAGATTATAGTTATCACTATACATATACTTATACACCATGAAAAGTCCACGTGATATATGGTATGACTAACTGTAGACTAGAGAATCATAGTAAATACATAATGTAGCATCACCTTCAAAAGACAACAAAAAAAAGAGCTATAGTACAGAGTATCTATCCCTAGCAATTAAACAAATCTCGCTCAAATAACCCTTGTGCACATTGCATGCAGGACCAATCTAATTATAAGAAAAAAAGAATTCTTTGACACAAAAGTGAGTATTATAGCAGGCACGCAGGCCATGCACATCATATTCCTGTATTGCATGAGCCATGGCTATATATGTGTATCTTTGTATTAATCCAGCTGAGCCATTGCAATTCTGAACCTGAACCCATCAGTCATCCTCATTTCGTCAGGAAATGGCCATTGCTAGGATCCAGCCGCTCTCTGCTTTCACCTGCACCCTCCTGCTAATCCTGCAGATTCGGATCATCCAAGGAGAAGAATCAAGTTTACACGTGTGGGATGAAATCGCTAGTGTCCAACGGCCGCGGATGCACGATCTACGGCGGATGCGCGCCGCCTACCGCGTCGACAACTACGCCTGCAGGCGCAGCCGCGAGGTGTTCGTCATGGACAGTGGCGGCAAGACACTCTTGAAGCTACTCAAGAAGGTAGACAAGTTGCTCATACCAGCTGTTGCCCAAATTTTAAATTTTAAACTTAATTTTAGAAGTTAATTTTAAGGGTTATTTTTGCATGCATTGGTTCTTAAATCGTTAAGAACATATATATGAAAGTTTTATCCATAAGTTAGTTTTGGTTATTTTGTTTAATTTTTCACGGCTTAACATGATGGGTGCGTAGATTTGTAATTCAGCAATTGGTTTTGATTATCGATGTAACTTTTCAGAGGAAAACTGTACTAGCATTTACTGATGCTAGTAAAATTGTGTTCTGTGATCTGAAAAAAATGCAGAAATTTGTGGGGTGTCAAGACATGGGCAAGGGCTACTCTTGCTGCAACAATGCAGTGCGACCTTGGAAGAGCCATGCGTTCAGGGTGTGCAGAAGGAGTATAGGATTCTGAAAAGAGAAAGGGCAGTATAATGTTAGAGCTGTAGTACAGATCATTCTCAGTGGTGAAGTGTACAGGATCGATGGCACGTCACACAAATCGGACTACAGAATCATCGGCGCAGGAGGTGAGGTTCTAGCGGAGATCAGGAGGAAGCAGACGGATACAGGGGTAGCGCTGGGAGATGATGTTCTGACTCTGACAATGGTGTCCCACCGCCGGATCGCCTGCTCGTTGTGGGCGGCTTGTGGTCGTCTGCCTCTTGACCGCTGATCTAATTATGGAATGAGTAGTGTTTACTGATCCCAAAAACATATTGGTCCAATATGCTGTTAAAAAATGTGAAATTAAAACCCTTTTTTTTCATTACTGCTAGGATAAAGTTGTCTTTGAGAGAGAAAAGAGTCGGTGGTACTTTCTCTCTTCGGTTTTTTTCTCCTTCAGTTTGTGGGACTTCATGTAATTTAATGTTTAAGAAGATGTCTGAGTGTTCTGTTCCCTTTCCTCCCATGCTTATTTTTCCCACTAGGATTAATAAAGTTTTTCCATAAACATATGAAGCCAAGGTTCCCTGCATAGAAAGGTGGGTCATTAATAGTTCATGAAAGGACAAGTTCTTAATTTAAACAACTTTTCATCAAGGAGAAAAGGATGCTATTGCGAAGCAACTACATTATAGCTGAAACAAATGAAAAGGTGACTTTCTGCTTGTGTTATGACTCCAAAAAACTAAATCCATTTGCTTCATCGCCAAAAACTGTATCAGCAAATTCATGACGAAGAAAACATATAAAGTGGCCGATAAATGCCTGATGAGAGTTGATTAAATTTCATTTATTTGAAAAAAAATGTAAGTAATGAAAACGTTATTAAACTGGGCCGATAAACGCCTGGATGTGAGTTGGATTAAATTCCATTATCTCATATTATAAAAACGAATGGTGTTTTCTGTCAATTTTTCGTCGTCGCCTCCCCTTGTCTGCGTCGTCCATGGCTCATCGTTCACGTGCCGCAGCCCGTCCCCTCGCTTTTTCCGTCTTCCGATTCCTGTTTCCAAATGCAAGCCCAAGCCGTGGCCGTTTTGCTAGATCAGGAGTTCCCCGACCAAGAAACACAAGGAAAAAACCAGCAGTTTCCAGCCACTAGATCGGGGACAAGAAAGGAAAAAACTCCAAACATACCTAACCTAAACGCAGCAGCTCGCGACTGCAGCAACACCATCTCACCACGCCAGCATCGACCGAAATATATCAGATCCGGGCGGCTCGATGACGACCGACGACCATCTTTTCCTCGCCCGGATCGGCAGCCTCGAGGTCGAGCTACCTCGATCTGGCAACGCGACCTGAAGCTATAACGGATCCGGCGGCTTGGGCTCGACGCCGCCGCCGCCTTGTTGCTAAGAGACGGAGGGAGCGTGAGGAAGAATGGAGGGGAGGACGGGTTCGGTGGCGGAGCGGACGAAGAGGGAACGTGTGGCAGGGAGGCGGGTCGGCGACGTCCACGTCGCGTCGCGGGCGCATTCGTCTGAGGGGGAGTCGCCATATGGCTCGCATGAGGGAGTGAGACTATCTTCACCAATACCATCCAAACACGAGACCCATTAGATATTATGCGTCACACGCTTATAGTAAAAGTCACGCATTCTATTTTCTTGCCTTCTCCAACAGCGAATGCAAATAAAGAAAACCCCGTATGCAGACAGTTCCTCGCGGGCGCTACGATGAAATTTTCACCGGGAAATGGAGGGTATTGTGCGAGATGATAACTGGCTGCGGGCTGTCGGCCCCGCTCTCTGTGCGCTCTCCCGCAAGGCCTGTCTCTCCCGTCGCGTCCATCTTCGGCTGCCGCCTCCTATGCACACTCCCGGCCTTTGGCTCCTCCGCGCCTCGGCCCAGGCCTTGTTCGCCCGCGCCCTCACTGGCTCCCCCGTTCCGGGACTCTCTGCGCCTCCCCATACCAGCGGGCAAGACGAGGCCGGCGCGTGAGCCTCCCGGCTCCCGACATAGTGGTCGGAGGCGTGTTCGTGCGAGCTATTGAGCTGGAGCGCTCTTGGTGCCTCCTTGGCTACCGATGTGAGCACCTCGGCCGTGCGGGTCTCATCCGGTGCTGGAAGAAGATTGGGGATATAGGTAGACGATGGGCCACCGATGCCGGGCGGGGACGATTGGAGGTGGGGTGTCTGGATTGCCAAGACTCCAGAATACTCTGCCGGGAGTAGCCTAGTCTGCGTGCAGATCTGCGCGACAAGCTGGGAGGCTCTCCCGTCCGGAAGAAACCTGGCGTCATATGCCGGGTGCGCTTTCCTCTTCTCTTCCACCTCCCACGAAACCGTTGGTGCGCCAGTCGTTGGGTGAGGAGAGAGGACGCTCATTTTTAGGTTCTGTCTGCCTGAGACCAAAAATAGATATTTCGTATGGGTACTCTGTTGGATCCATGTTTTTTTTTCTAACTGCAGTAGCTTGTACACGTATTTGGTGTGGGGTTTTCGCTATAGGGCGGCCATTTACCGGGGTTGACTATCCTATTGGAGTAGTCTGAGAGTCGAGCGGTCGACTGATCTCAATCTGATCTTTCTGGGGCAGTATTTAATGGGTGTACTTGTACCCCGTGGGTCTGGGTGGTTTTGTTTTTTATTCGTTTTTTTACATGATGTGTGGTATTGATATGTAACAGCTGGTAATTATAACTCATTTGAAATGCAACAAAGTTTAGTGTATCAGTTCATAAAGATGACTGTTATGTCGGATGTATTTATCTACGACGGCTCATAAAGAGCCGTTATAGATGATCTCGTTCATCTATAAGACTACTCTTTTAAAGCTCTTATAGGTATCGAAGTCATTCACTGCGGTTATTGGTTCATATATATTTTTTAACGGTTGATATAAAAACCGTTATATTAGTTACTTCGTACGGACCGTTTTAAATTGTTATAATGATCGTTAGAGATATAAGTTCTGTAGTAGTGTAGCAGCTAGCTGCTAGCGGACGCCAGCGCTACACTGAACTCCAGGTATCTGATCGTCAACTTCGACGCGCAACACGATGATTTGACATTCATGGGCAACGGCAGAGATATTCTGTCGGAATAACGGCCAGATATCGAAGAGGTTCCAAGGGTGATGCACCGTCGGCATGATAAGAGGTGCACGTGGCCACCGCGGCTTGTAAAAGAATGGTGAGGACAGAGAGATGGAGATAACATAGCCTTGTGTGTTATATTATTTGGACGGCGACAGGGAGTTGTTCCGTCTATATGATTTTAATATGAGTTGACCATAAAATTGTATTACCCGTATGCAAACACTGGTAATTTTTTCTAGTCGAAGAAAAAAGAAAACATATAATATGTATCCAGTAACCAATCTACATGCCAAAAAAAAAACAGTATACGTTACAAACCAAAACACAGACTAGTTGGATTCATCAGCTAGCTGCTTGCATTATTGTCTCAAATCTCATATATCATTCCGACTTGCAAGGTCTTGGCATGGTCGATCTTGAGGGTGGAGACGTTTGACATAAAGTTCTTCTGCAAGAATCTGTAGAGCTCGTTGATGATGAAGCGCTTGAACCAGTTGTGCCGCGCCTTGCGCATCTTCAGCACCGTCCTCCCAAGCACGTAGCTGACGCCGCTCGCCGGAGCCAGCTCCAACATCTCGGCCTCCTCGGCGGAGTCGGCCACCTCCTTGAGCGTGGCGACGGCGGCCCGACGAATCGTCGCCGACCATGTCGCGCTCGTCCATGACCCGTACTGGACGATGCACCCGGTACACCCCGGCGGGCTCCCTCGCCACCAGGAACCGCTCGCCGGCGAGCACCGTCCTCACCGGCCAGCGTCCGGAACGTGACGAACAGCAGCAGCTGGCGGAAGGACCCCCGTGTTGCCGGCCGTAGTGGCGCACGATCGGCGGCACGCCGTTCACTTCAGGTCGGTTGCAAAAGAAGCACATCCCCGGACGCGCGCGCGCTCCGGGACACGATCCCGGCGAACTTCCTCGTCGCCGACAGTGTTGCGCGCCTCGTACTCGCTCTTCTTCTTTGCGGCCGTACGTCCACGACAGTTGATGGAGAGGAAGAAGGCGGTGATGGCGAACGGCACCCACCCGCCCTGCGGCACCTTGGTCATCAGCGAGCTCATGTACGTGCCCTCGATCGCCAGGTAGAAGGCGAAGAACCCGCCGGCCAATCCGTCGTGCACCTCCCAGATCACGATCATCACCACCGTCATCAGCATCGTCGTCAGAAGCATCACCCAGATCACGGCAACACCTGCAAAAACCAAAACCAACAAGTTCTTCTAATCACATCAATGTTCCATGTATATTCAATTTATAAATTAATTATCCATTTTTTAGATTCCAAAATGTTCCAGATATATTATGTTTAATTTTGCAAATTAGTTATACAAAATTTAGTTTTTACACCTCATTATTGAACGTAGTAATTTGGCAGGAAACAATTCAATTCCCGTAAAATTCCAGTGAAGGGCAGTAGTAATTTTTTTTGGAAACAATGAAAGTATAACTTTCAACCTCTACACCAATTAAAGCTCTAGTCGTTTGAGCTATGGTTAGTTAAGCGGTAGAAGAATAGACAAAGCAGCAAAAAATAATTTATAGATAAAATTTTTATAACTATGTTTAGCGGTTTAAAAGTCAATGCTGAAAAATAGATTACGATAAATAAAAACTATAAAACCAACTCCAATTTTAAGTTTTGAAATTCATCTTTTGGTTAAGGCTAATAATTTAACAAGCAGAAGATGAGAGACTAAGTCTGCACGCACTCATATTTGTTGATACCAGGATTTAAACTTTAGTAGTAATAGTTTACCGAAAGCGCGGCCGATCTCGGGTCCACCCTGGAATCCAACGGTGATGAGGACGCACACAAGCATCAAGAAGTAGTTGACCTCTGGGCAGTACACCTGGCCCTCGTACTTGTCAGAGGTGTGCGTCACTGTGGTTCTAGGGAAGCAGCCTAGGGCAATGGACTGCCGGATGATGGAGTAGCTGGCAGAGATGAGCGACTGGCTTGCAACAATGGCGGCCAAGGTGGCAACCACGAACATCGGCCAGAACAGTGGCCCCGGGATGCTGCTGTAGAACGCCGTGCTCAGATCACCAGGGTTCTTGATCAGGTATGCTGCCTGGCCTGAATATGCCAGGATCAGTGATGGAAACACCGCTGTTGAGAATGCCACCTGTTTCATGAAACTGGATCAGAAGAAGCAAATGACTGATGGTTTTGATTGTCATAGGTGTTGGAGTATAAATGAATTAGCCGTTTTTCTCAATTAGCTTAAGCTTTTGAGTTGAACTGGTTGTTGTATATGACTTAATAGAGCCAGAGGTATCGAGTTTAAATCCTGGTGCGTGCAGATCGATAATAGGTTAGAATTTGCAGAACCATCTACCTGGATTGATGACTTGTTGAAGTGTCCCAGATCAGCAAACATGGCTTCGGCACCTGAATTGTACATGGTCACAACCCATATATTCAGACTTAAATTTGCACGATTCTTTTTTAAAAAGAAGTCCTAAAAGTAATCATCTGATCATTGTGAAAAAAAGCTGTGAAGTTTTTTTTCACCTGTTATGCAGAGAATAACTGCACCGAGTTGCTCCCACCCAACCCGTTTGTTCTTAGCGAAGTAGAAATATACGTAGTGAGGTGAGAAAGCTTTCACAACAGGTGGGTAGTACTTGACGATGTTGTACAAGCCGATCCCTGCAATCGATGCAAACCACACCAGCATGATGGGAGAGAAGGAGAAGCTGACTTTGCTGGTGCCGAATCGCTGGACGAGGAAAAGGAGCACCAAGATCACCGCGCTCACGACCACAACGTGTTCTGAATCGAGCAAAAGATATAGTGACAGTTAACAGTCTTGCCCTGAAAATGTTTTCAGAGAACAGAATCGCCAGACAAACAGTACAGCATCCAACTGAAAGAAGACAGATGAAGCCAGATGGTTTTTACTCTGTTTGATATGCGAAGATCTCGACTGGATTCCTTGGACAGCCGAAAGAACTGGAGAAAAGAGAACATGTTATGTGAATCAGAATTGCTCTGCATGCATGCATCCAATGTTCTTCAGAAACTATGCAATGTGTGTACCTGAGATGGCTGGAGTGAGGGCGCCGTCGCCGATGAGCATGCAGGTGCCGATCAACACGATGATGGTGAGCGTCAGCTGTGCCTTTGGGCTGTTCTCCAAGAACAGCTGCAACCGTGACGGCCGGCCTTTCCTCTTGCTGTGGAACTTGAGATGGACATCGGACGCCAACCGTGTGACCGGTATGCTCCCCTTGAAATTCACGTGTTGTCGCAGCAGCGAGTACAGAGCAAATGTACCACCTTGCCAAAATAACCACATTGATTCAGAATGCATCATTTCAGTTTGTTCGGTCTAAGATCGAGATCATTAAAATCCATGAATTATCTAATTTTTTAATAGTAACTTTTTAGGTATAAACGAACGAATTAGCTACTCAAAAGTTAAAAATTGTTATAGAAAAGTACTTAAAGAATTATATGGAATTCTTTTTCACGAAACGGACTGTATAACGGCTTAGAAAATGTGCAAATAAAAATCTAAAATCCAGAATCTGAAAAGAACATGGGCTTATGCAATGAGATTGATAGGATGATATACCTTCGCCATGGTCGTCTGCATTAAGGACGATGAGCGCGTACTTGACGAGGCTCATGAGGGTGAGCGTCCAGATGATGAGGCTGAGGATGCCGACGAAGTCCGTCGCGTCTGCGTCGGGGAGGACGACGGACGGGAACACGTAGAGCGGCGACGTCCCGAGGTCGCCGTAGACGATGCCCAGCGACTGGTACCCCAGCAGCAACGTCTGCCACAGCGTGAACACCTGCAGATGCAACCGAAAAAACAAGATGATTTTCTTTTAATCACGAACCAAGATTGATCTGAAACACTGACGGAGTATCAATGCGCATGCGTACCTGAGGTTCCCGGTGACGCGTCTTGTAAGCCTGGCCGAAGCTGAACGTCCGGCGTGGCGCGTCGGCGGCGGTGGCGGCGTCGGCGGCGCCGTTTGCGCTGGCATCTTCCTGCTCTGCCCCGCCGCGCAGGTGGTTCCAGTCGTCGCCGGAAGGGCTGACCTCGAGGATGACATCGTCTCCGGCGGCGCCGGCGCCGGGTGGCACCATGCTGTGGGTGCTAGCTAGGACGACGACGCGGCGGCGCGAGTGGCGCACGCGCGCGCAGCAACACGCGAAGAAGAAGAAGGTGGTTAGGATCCAAGCGTGCGTATAAACCATAGTGTCCCTTAGGTGTACGTACGTATTTGTTTGATTTGCGCGTGAAATTACGGATGAGCTCGCGTTCAATTCTGTCTCTGTTTTTATCGTGGAGATAAGATCGTGTGTTGTTCTGTTTTTGTTGCGCGATTGAGCTGAGATTTTCCTGTAAGATCACCTGTGACGAACTGTCGTGGGGAAACTGTTTTGATCCGAATCGGGATGTATCTTCGTATGTTAAAACCTATCAAATAGTTATGAAAAATTCAAAACAATTTGACAACACTCATACAATATATATATCTCACTCTAGAAAATCTTAGTTCTAAACTCAAGTCACAAATTGAGATATAAAAGGGATAAATTCAGCGTATAAATAGTAATAGTACTGTTCACACCTAATTTTATCTTTTTTTTCTTATTGTATAAATTGAATTTGAACTTGATTTTTTGTTAGAGCGATAGATGTTAGTGTGCTCTATATTGTTAAACTTTTTTCATAGCTATTTATATTGAATTTGAGAGAAAAAAAGTATATGAGGGGACATCCCTTGAGTGATTAGAATTCATTCATACCCGTTATGCCATCTAATAAAGAACTTGCTCCGTCCAAAAACACTTCTTTTAGCCTATCCTGCATATATCAATACAAAGCTAAAAAATACTAAAATACCCTCTATTTTAACAAACTCCAATATAATTGTTTCCACGTTAGTAAAACTTGGATGCATTTGTTTCCCACTTTATCAAATCCCAATATATTTGTCCACTAAATTAGCAAACTATAATGTATTGATTGTTCTAAAGATAAAATCTTTGTGGCATAAATCTCCCATGCTAAAAATGAAGTCTTTGTGAAACAGAGATGGTTGTTAGCATTAATCTTGTCTTGTACATGTTTTAGCATTTTGCATTAGATACTTGTGTATGTATGTCATGCACGCAGTAGAGTAGTGCATATATACCGCATACATGGGTTAATTAATTAGATGGTTAATTGTAGCACATGCGTGTGTTACCACTTAGCAGAATAAGTCTTTAGGTTGTTAGTGGTTGATGGCATACAAGAAACATGGGGGGCATGGATATCATGATAGCAAGAGTTAGCGGTTGTGCAAGAGTTCCGTCTATCATGATTTAATATGAGTATAATAAAATTGTATTTACCCGTTGCAACACGTGGGTAATTTTTCTAGTCGAAGAAAAAAGAAAACATATAATATGTATCCAGTAACCAATCTACATGCCAAAAAAAAAAACAGTATACGTTACAAACCAAAACACAGACTAGTTGGATTCATCAGCTAGCTGCTTGCATTATTGTCTCAAATCTCATATATCATTCCGACTTGCAAGGTCTTGGCATGGTCGATCTTGAGGGTGGAGACGTTTGACATAAAGTTCTTCTGCAAGAATCTGTAGAGCTCGTTGATGATGAAGCGCTTGAACCAGTTGTGCCGCGCCTTGCGCATCTTCAGCACCGTCCTCCCAAGCACGTAGCTGACGCCGCTCGCCGGAGCCAGCTCCAACATCTCGGCCTCCTCGGCGGAGTCGGCCACCTCCTTGAGCGTGGCGACGGCGGCCCGGACGAAGTCGTCGCCGACCATGTCGCGCTCGTCCATGTACCCGTACTGGACGATGCACCGGTACACCCCGGCGGGCTCCCTCGCCACCAGGAACCGCTCGCCGGCGAGCACCGTCCTCACCGGCAGCGTCCGGAACGTGACGAACAGCAGCAGCTGGCGGAGGGACCCCGTGTTGCCGGCGTAGTGGCGCACGATCGGCGGCACGCCGTTCATCAGGTCGGTGCAAAAGAAGCACATCCCCGGGACGCGCGCGCTCCGGGACACGATCCCGGCGAACTCCTCGTCGCCGACAGTGTTGCGCGCCTCGTACTCGCTCTTCTTCTTGCGGCCGTACGTCCACGACAGCGTGATGGAGAGGAAGAAGGCGGTGATGGCGAACGGCACCCACCCGCCCTGCGGCACCTTGGTCATCAGCGAGCTCATGTACGTGCCCTCGATCGCCAGGTAGAAGGCGAAGAACCCGCCGGCCAATCCGTCGTGCACCTCCCAGATCACGATCATCACCACCGTCATCAGCATCGTCGTCAGAAGCATCACCCAGATCACGGCAACACCTGCAAAAACCAAAACCAACAAGTTCTTCTAATCACATCAATGTTCCATGTATATTCAATTATCCATTTTTTAGATTCCAAAATGTTCCAGATATATTATGTTTAATTTTGCAAATTAGTTATACAAAATTTAGTTTTTACACCTCATTATTGAACGTAGTAATTTGGCAGGAAACAATTCAATTCCCGTAAAATTCCAGTGAAGGGCAGTAGTAATTTTTTTTGGAAACAATGAAAGTATAACTTTCAACCTCTACACCAATTAAAGCTCTAGTCGTTTGAGCTATGGTTAGTTAAGCGGTAGAAGAATAGACAAAGCAGCAAAAAATAATTTATAGATAAAATTTTTATAACTATGTTTAGCGGTTTAAAAGTCAATGCTGAAAAATAGATTACGATAAATAAAAACTATAAAACCAACTCCAATTTTAAGTTTTGAAATTCATCTTTTGGTTAAGGCTAATAATTTAACAAGCAGAAGATGAGAGACTAAGTCTGCACGCACTCATATTTGTTGATACCAGAATTTAAACTTTAGTAGTAATAGTTTACCGAAAGCGCGGCCGATCTCGGGTCCACCCTGGAATCCAACGGTGATGAGGACGCACACAAGCATCAGAGGTGTGCGTCACTGTGGTTCTAGGGAAGCAGCCTAGGGCAATGGACTGCCGGATGATGGAGTAGCTGGCAGAGATGAGCGACTGGCTTGCAACAATGGCGGCCAAGGTGGCAACCACGAACATCGGCCAGAACAGTGGCCCCGGGATGCTGCTGTAGAACGCCGTGCTCAGATCACCGGGGTTCTTGATCAGGTATGCTGCCTGGCCTGAATATGCCAGGATCAGTGATGGAAACACCGCAGTTGAGAATGCCACCTGTTTCATGAAACTGGATCAGAAGAAGCAAATGACTGATGGTTTTGATTGTCATAGGTGTTGGAGTATATACGAATTAGCCATTTTTCTCAATCAACTTAAGCTTTTGAGTTGAGCTGGTTGTTGTATGTAACTCAATAGAGCCAGAGGTATCGAGTTTGAATCCTGGTGCGTGCAGATCGATAGTAGGTTAGAATTTGCAGAACCATTTACCTGGATTGATGACTTGTAGTATTGTGGACGCTTTTGTTGGCAAAACATATACTCGTCGCAAGAAGAACAGATCGACGCCCACAACACCAAGTGGCTGAATAGCCACGTTTTGTTAATTGACAAGTTTTGTTAAGTCTTTTGATAGTTTTATGTAGTTTTATGTAGGGAGCTTAGTTTGGAAGGCTAGGAGGAATAATAGGAAAGATGAGAGAAATTGTAGGGATTGGTTAGCTTCTATGACTATTTATATGTAATCCGTTGGGGGAGGAAAAGGGAAGAGTTGTTATGATCAGAACCTCCTAGGGAGGACGATCAGGCTCTTGCCCTCGCCAGCGTTCTATTGTCACCAGATCAATAAAGCCAACAATTCAGCCATAACATCTTTGGTATCAGCCTTTTGATCCTGCGCCTGATCATGGGCGACTCCCTCACCTCCGCCGACTTCCGAGAAGCCATAGAGAAGATTTTCGCTGAGTTCACGTCCATCAAGTCGGAGATCACCACCATCAAGGGCGAACAGAGCCGTCTTTCCGTCACCGTCAACCGTCTGCAGTCCGATAAGATCGAGGCTGAGGGCTCTGACCGCGGCGGTACGACGGACGCCTTGTCCTTGGCGCCGCCCTCTTTTCCCCACCAGACCGCTCACAAACTTCGCTTTCCCCGCTACGATGGCGCTACGGACCCGGTGGTCTAGCTCCACAAGGCGGAACAATTCTTCCGTCAACAGCGCACACCGCCGGAGGAGAAAGTTTGGCTTGCCTCCTTCTACATGGAAGACGCCGCACAGGATTGGTACTACCGCCTGGAGCAGAATAGCGGTGTGCCAACCTGGCCGGAGTTCGTCGAGCAGGTGCACCGTTGCTTCGGCCCTCCGCTGCGCAGCAACGCCCTCGGCGCCCTCATGAAGCTCCGCCGCACCGGCACCGTGGAGAAATACCAATCCAAATTTTTGCCCCTGTTGGCCTGGTGCACGAACCTCACGGAGAAGCAACAGATCGACATCTTCACTGCTGGACTCCGCAACCCTCTCCAGACCGATGTGGAGCTCCAGTGCCCGGCGACCCTCGACGACGCCATGGGTCTCGCGCATGCCTTCGAACGTCGCTTGGACCTAGAAGACGACACTGACGACGACTCTAGCGCCACCCGTGTGCCTCCACGCCCCACCCCGACGCAGCGCCAGGCGTCATTGGGGGCGACGGCCGCGCCGCGAACTCCACCCCCGGCAACCAAGGCGCCGATCCACACTTCGCCGGCCCCAACGAAGGGTGCGCCGCCGGCGGGCGCTCGCTTCAAGTGGCTCACCCCGCAGGAGATGGCCCAGCGGCGGGCGGACGGCCTCTGCTTCAACTGCCTGGAGAAATTCACCAAGGAACATCACAAGTCCTGCTCGATGAAGGGCCTGTACCTGATGGAGTTGGCTGATGATGCTCCGGTCGACGGCGTGGTGGAAGATGACCCAACATCCGACGACGGCGTCGAAATCTCTCTCCACGCCCTCACCGGCATCGCAACGGCGGACACTATGCATCTGCCGGTCACTATTGGCCCCGAGCGGCTGTGTGCCTTGGTGGACTTTGGCTCCACTCATTCGTTTGTGGCGTCTTCCACAGCACGCCGCCTCAGCCTGGCGCCGGAACCGCGTCCTAGCCTGACGGTGGGCGTCGCCAATGGCAACCGTGTCCCCTCCGACGGGGTCTGCAAGCAGGTGCCCATGACCATCGGCGAGGAGCGGTTCTGCCTCGACCTTTTCGTCCTTCCCCTCGATGACTACGAGCTGGTCCTCGGTTGCAGGTGGCTCAAGACGCTGGGGCCCATCCTCTGAGATTTTGAGCGCCATTCCATGACATTCTGGCATGGCGCCTACCACGTCAAGTGGCGCGGACTGGATGCCCCGACCACGCCCCAGCTCCACGCCATGGAGTGCCTGGACTTACTGTCCCTACTTCTGGCCGAGTTCTCCGACCTCTTTGCGGAACCGACCGGGCTGCCACCACAACGCCACTTGGATCATCGCATCACGCTGCTGCCCGGTACCCCACCGATCATGGTGCGCCCCTATCGTTACCCCCAGCTACTTAAGGACGAGATCGAGAAGCAGTGCGCCGACATGTTGCGCCAAGGCATCATCAGACCGAGCACCTCGGCGTTCTCCTCTCCCGTCCTTTTGGTGCGCAAGAAGGACGCGAGCTGGCGCTTCTACGTCCCCATTCCGGTCGTCGACGAGCTCCTCGACGAGCTCAAGGGTGCCACTTTCTTCACCAAGCTTGACCTCCACAGTGGGTCTCATCAGGTTCGCATGCACCCCGAGGACATCGACAAGACGGCATTCCGCACACATCATGGCCACTTTGAGTTCGTCGTGATGTCCTTTGGCCTCTCCAACGCGCCCTCAACATTCCAGGCATTGATGAACGAGGTCCTTCGACCCTTTCTCCGCCACTCGGTACTCGTTTTCTTTGACGATATTTTGATTTACAGTTTATCCTGGTCGGAACACTTGCGCCATGTGCGTGCTGTCTTCACCACCCTCCGCGCCCACAAGCTTGTCCTCAAGTGCTCCAAGTGCACCTTTGCCGAGCGCACTGTGGCGTATTTGGGTCACGTCATCTCGGTGGCTGGGGTGGCCATGGACCCGACCAAGTTGAGGCCGTTCCAACAATGGCCTCAACCCCGACTATCAAGGCGCTGTGGGGCTTCCTCGGCCTCACGGGCTACTATCGCCGCTTCATCTGCAATTATGGTGCAATCACCGCCCCGTTGACAGTGCTCCTAAAGAAAGACGCCTTCTGCTGGAGCGTGTTGGTACAGTGGCCTATCGTCTCCAGCTGCCGCCCAAGGCAAAGATACATGATGTCTTCCATGTTGTCTTCCTCAAGCCGTTTGTTGGTACTCCTCCACATGCACTGGTGCCTCTGCCGCCTCTGTCCCATGGCCGTGTGGTCCTAACACCGGAGTCCATCATCAGAGCTCGTCTCAACCGTGGCAACTGGGAGTTGCTGGTTCGCTGGGTCGGCTGGCCTGCTGCTAAAGCAACCTGGGAGCCCCTGGATTCCTTCAACGAGGCGCATTCGACATTCCAGCTCAAGGACGAGCTGTTTCTCCAAGAGGGGGTAGTGTTGTGGACGTTTTTGTTGGCAAAACATATACTCGTCGCAAGAAGAACAGGCCGGCGCCTACAACACTGTAGCGCCTCCCGCCCTGGCACCACCTGCAGCGACACCAAAGAGGAAGCGCCCCGCAGAAGATTGGCATGAACCAAACTCCCACGGAACCGCGATGCCGGTACCAGTCCCAGGAAACCAAGCTGGTACCCACGGTCAACCGAGATGTACCACAGCAATTAACTAAATAAATAAATATATATTATATCTTATAAGTTGTGACTTCGGGTAAGCCCTGAGCAGCAACCTGCAAACAGAACAGCAGCAGCGAAACGACAGCGCAGCGAGAACCCAATCCACAAGCAACGGCTTGGGACTAGGAAGGAAACCCTAATCTTCACTTCAACTTCACACTTTCTGAAGGAGGAGAGAAAAGGAATGGATTGAGTACTTACGTACTCAGCAAGTCACGGAAAACGTGAGATATGCAGACTATCAAAGATAAGCTGGAGTTTATTTCGCAAACCTTTTTCATTTGAAAACACTTTCGAAAACCTAAGTGTGAGTTGTTTCAGTGTGTCGGGAAGGAGGCTCTCGCCTCGATCCTGTCCGCGAATTGCTTTTCAACAACTCGAGTGGACGAATCAAATTTTAATTAATTTCAAGTATTCTTATACCGCCTGTCAACTCGCGACAGCGACTCAGTGGATCTGCCTACAAGCAGCTTCCTCTGTATACTCATCTATTACTTTATTTTCAATTTCGTCCACTTAGGACGTAATCTCATTTTTCTCTTCGGTCCTATCCAGGACATCATCTCATGTCTCATCACAGTGGCTCCTCGAGCCATTCATAACTTATCTCATAACTCATCTTGATGGCTTTCTATGACATCCATATTCTCAACTCATTCACAAACTGTTCCCACTCAGGAAGCCCTATCTATGATGCCATACGACATCCCGGGTCATACAACCCCGTTTCAGACCACTCAGGTCATCCATCAGCCACTAAGGCCAATTCTGGTAACGATTCCCATACCACAAATCACTTTCGCAAAACCTTGGCAAACAAATCTACGCTAGAGGAATCACCTCACATTGCTCGTAACCGTGGGCGCGGCTGTTCGAACAGTTCATGAACCTTTGCAAAGGGTGCACGCTTTACCCACACAACGCGAGCTTACTTCCCGTACTCGTCAGTGGGGAAGGCTCGCGACAGGGCCTTTCCAAAGTGTCTCCAGGACTGCCTGAAGCCAACTGGACGGGTCCTAGACCAAGTACCAAGCGAGTCCCAGACTCCTCGTACTCAGGATCCCGTGGGTGCATCTCATATTGTTACCCCGCCGACTCCACGTCCAAAGGCGACCAAGCCAACCCTGGGTCTACTAATTACTTGGTCAGGGGTGTCCCATACCACCCATGTAGTCGCACTTGTGAGATGCTCGGATGAAAATCCCCAAGGAATCGGTCCTTATATGCGAATACGAAGTGCCACCACACAGGCGATCACTTTGCACCGCGGAAGTTTTCACAAATGGATTTTGTTTCGCAAACTCGCTGACATCGCATATCGGGTTTTTAAGCCACTTTGGAAACCCAAATTTTCCCAGATCGAAAAACAATTGTGTTGTGAGTGGAACCATTAGAATCCATGTTCAGAGAGCACGGTCACCGAGGTACCACGGGGTGGAGCTACAAGGAATAGGGTAACAAAGATCTACAGGGTTTATGCAACTATCGGGCAGGTCCATCAGTTCACACAAACCGAGGCCAATCAATTTAACGTGCACACTAATCATGCAACTTTGCAAACAAAACATTTTTAAATTTAGAAGCAATATGGTCAAAGAGTGACTTGCCTCAAACTTCGTCTTCAACTTCGTGAGAATCCGACGTCCGATGAATTTCCGGTGCGTCGACTATGCACGAAACGAGATAAAAACACACAAAACCCTAAAAATAATATACTATTATTAATAACTAATAGTGCCATGAGGTAGATCTCATTTTTACAAAAATTTAGAGACTTGAACGGGCTCAATCGGAGTTACGGTTGAGGAGATGAATTTTGGAAGTTTTGGGGGTTTTCTGGAAAAGAAAAGGATTTAATTGGTCTTTTGGAAAAGAATTATTTTTGGAACAGGAATTAATTTGGAGAATAGTAGCCGATAGGTGGGGTCCATTGGTCAGTGGTAGAGGAGAGAGATCTTTGAGGGGTGGCCCACATGGCATTGGGTCAGGAGAGAGATAAAGAGGTTATGGCCCACATGTCATGTTTACCCGATGGGGCCCATGGGTCAGAGGGTTAGGTGGCTGGGCCCACATGCAGACACAGATAGAGAGAGAGAGAGAGGATAGTGCCGGACGGGTAACAGGAGACCGGGCAGAGAGATTGACGGCAGTCGGCGGCGGGGAAGGAGTAGCGGCCGACGGGAATGGAACGAGGAGGGGACGGCGAGGGAGGTGAACGGCTCGGATTGGCCTATTGGCGGTCGACGGCGGCCGGCGATGGGCTACAGGAGCGGCGGGGAGAGAGAAAGGATGGGCGGTGGCAGCGGGACGGCCGGCGGGTGCTCGGGTAAGGGTATTTTGGGGCTCGGGTTAGAGGCGGTGAGCGGCGGCGTGATGAGGAGCGGCTTGGAGGAGGGCAGGGACGGGCAATGAAGGCCGGCGGCGATTGGCGACGGCGTCCAGAGGCGACAACCATGTCGAATGGCGGCGCGCGTCACGGGGCTTGGGCAGTGCTTCGGTCCTTGGACTTGGGGTAGAGGAGAAAAGAACTGGGAGAAGAGGCTCACCGAGGAAGAGGCCAATGGGCGGCGGCGGCCATGGTGAAACAGCGGCGGCGGATTGCACCGGCGGCGGTGCCAAAATTGGGCGTTTCCGCCTCCGGGGCTCTCAGGCGAAATTGGGGGCTTGGTTGAGTTCGTGAGGTGGCGAGGAACTTAGTGGTGGTGGCGGCTTGGACGATTGTGCCTCGGGGCTACCGGATTGGAGGGGTACAGGGAGGCTCTAATGGCGACGGAGAGAGAAATCGGCAGAGGGAGTAGCTCTGAGGGGGAGGCGTTGGCGAGGTCCTCGGGCCTATTCATAGGCGGCGAGTGGCGCTAGGAGACAAGGAAGAGAAGCGGTGGAAGAGGATAAGCTCGAGCTCGGCCGTCGAGGCGCATCAATGGCGCGGCGCTGTGGCCTGCGTCATTCGCGCGGCTGGGGGAAGAAATGGAGATAGGGAAAAGATGGGGAAGTGATGGGACAGTGTGCCTGTGCGCGCATGATGTCATTGAGTGGCCGACGGTGAGGAAAAAGAGGGTGGCGGCATCAGTCTTTTGACCCGGAGCTAGCGGTGACGATTGGCGGAGCGGGTCTCTCGCCGGGCTGTCATCTTGATGGAAAGGCAAGGCTAACAAGGGCACCATGGCCGATTAAATGAGGAAACAAGGAGGTATGGGCGAAGAGGATTCGGGAGAGCTCGGGACAGAGAAAACGGAGAGACAGGGAGCAAGGAGGAAGACGACGGGAGATGACAGTGGCGCCGACTGACCGCGGGGCCTGCGCGTCGGTGTCCGCTTGGCTGGAGAGCTGATCAGCGGGGCCCGGGTCGAGGCGCGTCGTGCGCGTGAGCGGCTATGCGCGAGGAGGAGAGAAAGTTCGAGAAAGGAGAGAGAAGAGAGGAGACAGAGAGAGGCCGAGAAAAACGGAGACGACGCGAGGAAGATGACGACACGAGGAAGATGACGACGCTGACCGCTGGGGCCCACGTGTCGGGGCGCTTTGCACGGCGTGGGCGCGTGGGAGCGCTCCTAGCCGATGGGGCCCGGCGTCAGGGGGAATTCGGCTGGGCCGCGGCAGAGGCCGAGTGGGCCGAGGAAAAGAAAGAAAAAGGGACGGCCCGAAGGCACAGTAGAGCTTGATTTTTTTTCAGAGAATTGTTTAGAGGGATTTTTGATGATTTCTATTTAGGGATTTAATTCAAAATTGGATTCTTGGGGCCCATAAAATTCTGGAGATTTATGGAGAGGAATTTTTGGGATATTTTGTCTGGATAAATATGTGTATATATATATATATACACATATACATATACATATATGGAAGAAGTGACTTTTGAAGATTTGGAAAGGTATAAATTTTTGGAATCTCGGGAATTAAATCAAAGGAATTTGAAGAGGGACTCTGATATATTTTTATATATGTATATATACATATACATATATATAATTGGAGGGAGGTCTAGAGAGAGTATTTGAAAGGATAAGTTGGAGATTTAATTTTGGATTTGGGATTTGGAGTCCTGGGACTTTTTTGGGAATTTTGGGAGGAGTTTCTGTGGTTTGGATTTGAGCACAAATATTTATAGATTGATTTTTGGAGGACATCTGGAAAAGAAAAAGAGGAGATTCAACAGGCGACTTTGAATCGGAACTTTGATTTAAATTGCGACTTGATACCCAGGGATATTTTGGGAATTTTTGTAAAGGATTAGAATTGGAGTACCTCGAGGGAATTATTAGAACCTGAATTTAATTCTTGGAATTTGAGGGTTTCAGGAATATAAATTTGGCCATTTTCGGGAAGAAAGTTCCTAATGGAATTCGGAGTTTTTCGAGGGGATCAAAATGAGGAGATTTTGCTGAAAGGTTTCAAGGACGACTTTCGAAGAGTTTTATTGGAGGGATTCGAATTGCAAAATTCGAACCCGAGTACAGAGGATTTTTGGGAGGAGTGAAATAAGAGTATTTTGATCAAAGTCCTCAGAAGGGATTCGAAGGAGATTTTGATTTGGAATTTTTCAGAGGAAGTTTGAGAGAGACAATCGAATTGCAAAATTCGAGTCTCGGGTTTTAGGAGAGAGTGTGGGACTGAGGCTTTAGGGTTTCAAGGGAGGCTTAGACTGAGATCTATGGCACTTAGTCCTTAAGCACACATAAAAAGCCAAAAAAAATGAAATTAGGGTTTTTACCAAAAAAGTTTTTAACGGCCCGGAAACCGGGGCGTTACAAACACCAAGTGGCTGAATAGCCACGTTTTGTTAATTGGCAAGTTTTGTTAAGTCTTTCCATAGTTTTATGTAGGGAGCTTAGTTTGGAAGGCTAGGAAGAATAATAGGAAAGATGAGAGAAATTGTAGGGATTGGTTAGCTTCTATGACTATTTATATGTAATCCGTTGGGGGAGGAAAAGGGAAGAGTTGTTATGATCAGAACCTCCTAGGGAGGACGATCAGGCTCTTGCCCTCGCCAGCATTCTATTGTCACCAGATCAATAAAGCCAACAATTCAGCCATAACATCTTTGGTATCAGCCTTCTGATCCTGCGCCTGATCATGGGCGACTCCCTCACCTCCGCCGACTTCCGAGAAGCCATAGAGAAGATTTTCGCCGAGTTCACGTCCATCAAGTCGGAGATCACCACCATCAAGGGCGAACAGAGCCGTCTTTCCGTCACCGTCAACCGTCTGCAGTCCGATAAGATCGAGGCTGAGGGCTCTGACCGCGGCGGTACGACGGACGCCTTGTCCTTGGCACCGCCCTCTTTTCCCCACCAGACCGCTCACAAACTTCGCTTTTCCCGCTACGATGGCGCTACGGACCCGGCGGTCTGGCTCCACAAGGCGGAACAATTCTTCCGTCAGCAGCGCACACCGCCGGAGGAGAAAGTTTGGCTTGCCTCCTTCTACATGGAAGACGCCGCATAGGATTGGTACTACTGCCTGGAGCAAAACAGCGACGCGCCAACCTGGCTAGAGTTCGTCGAGCGGGTGCACCGCCGCTTCGGCCCTCCGCTGCGCAGCAATGCCCTGGCGCCCTCATGAAGCTCCGCCGCACCGGCACCGTGGAGGAATACCAATCCAAATTTTTGCCCTTGTTGGCCCGGTGCACGAACCTCACGGAGAAGCAACAGATCGACATCTTCACCACTGGACTCCGCAACCCTCTCCAGACCGATGTGGAGCTCCAGTGCTCGGCGACCCTCGACGATGCCATGGGTCTCGCGCGCGCCTTCGAACGTCGCTTGGACCTGGAAGACGACACCGACGAAGACTCCGGCGCCACCCGTGTGCCTCCAGAAAAGAGAACATGTTATCTGAATCAGAATTGCTCTGCATGCATGCATGCATCCAATGTTCTTCAGAAACTATGCAACGTGTGTACCTGAGATGGCTGGACTGAGGGCGCCGTCGCCGATGAGCATGCAGGTGCCGATCAACACGATGATGGTGAGCGTCAGCTGTGCCTTTGGGCTGTTCTCCAAGAACAGCTGCAACCGTGACGGCCGGCCTTTCCTCTTGCTGTGGAACTTGAGATGGACATCGGACGCCAACCGTGTGAGCGGCGCCGGTATTGCTCCCCTTGAAATTCACGTGTTGTCTCAGCAGCGAGTACAGAGCAAATGTACCACCTTGACAAAATAATCACATTGATTCAGAATGCATCATCTCAGTTTGTTCGGTCTAGATCGAGATCAACATCACGATTGAAATCGATGAATTATCTAATTTTTTTAATAGTAGCTTTTTGGATATAAACGAGCGAATTAACTACTCAAAAGTTAAAAATTGTTATAGAAAAATACTTGAAAAATTATAGAATTTTTTTTTCACGAAATGGATTGTATAGCGGCTTAGAAAACGTACAAATAAAAATCTAAAATCTAGAATCTGAAAAGAACATGGGCTTATGCAATGAGATTGCTAAGATGATATACCTTCGCCATGGTCGTCTGCATTAAGGACGATGAGCGCGTACTTGACGAGGCTCATGAGGGTGAGCGTCCAGATGATGAGGCTGAGGATGCCGAGGAAGTACGTAGAGCGGCGACGTCCCGAGGTCGCCGTAGACTATGCCCAGCGACTGGTACCCCAGCAGCAACGTCTGCCACAGCGTGAACACCTGCAGATGCAACCGAAAAAACAAGATGATTTTCTTTTAATCACGAACCAAGATTGATCTGAAACACTGACGGAGTATCAATGCGCATGCGTACCTGAGGTTCCCGGTGACGCGTCTTGTAAGCCTGGCCGAAGCTGAACGTCCGGCGTGGCGCGTCGGCGGCGGTGGCGGCGTCGGCGGCGCCGTTTGCGCTGGCATCTTCCTGCTCTGCCCCGCCGCGCAGGTGGTTCCAGTCGTCGCCGGAAGGGCTGACCTCGAGGATGACATCGTCTCCGGCGGCGCCGGCGCCGGGTGGCACCATGCTGTGGGTGCTAGCTAGGACGACGACGCGGCGGCGCGAGTGGCGCACGCGCGCGCAGCAACACGCGAAGAAGAAGAAGGTGGTTAGGATCCAAGCGTGCGTATAAACCATAGTGTCCTTAGGGGTATGTCTGGTTTTAAGGTTTTGGTGGATTGCATTGGGTCCGTTCTATTTTTGTGGGTGTTTGGTTTGTGGATGCAATGAAATGGAATGGACCCAGGAAGAAATATTCCGCTAATAGTCGGGTTAGATCGAGCGCCGACCCACTCGCGGGAGCGGCGACACTGTTTCTCTGCCTCGGGCGACGGCGCAGGGAGCTCGGGCAACGGCGCAGGGAGGAGCGGCGGCATGCGCGGCGACGGCAACAGCGCAGGGAGGCGCAGGGAGCGGCGATGGCGATGGCGCAGGGAGGAGTGGTGGCGGCGCATGGAGCGGCGACGACGATGCAGGGAACTCGGGCGACGGTGCAGGGAGGAGCGGTGACGGCGCAAGAGCTTCGACCGGCGACGGCGCAAGCGATGGTGCAGGTAGCTCGGGCGACGGCGCAGGGAGGCACGACAGCGGCGCAGGGAGCTCGGGCGACGGCGCAGGGAGGAGCGGCGGCCTGCGCGGCGACAGTGACGGCACAGGGAGCGGCGGACGAGCTCCTCCTCAACGCCGGGAAGGTCCTGGACCAGCCGCGTACATTCGCATCATCCTTCCATCCAAACAGGTGATAAAATCATTTCATCCCCTTCTGTTCCTCCAAACAAACAAAAAATAGGGTTCATTTCATCACTCTAATCAAACAAAAACCGGAACCAACCCATCCCAAAAAACAAGAATGGATCTAACACATCCCACTTCGTTTTCAAACCAAACACATCCTAGATATACGTACGCATTTATTTGATCTGCGCGTGAAATTACAGACGAGCTCGCGTTCAATTCTGCCTCTGTTTTTACCATGGAGATAAGATCGTGTGTTGTTCTGTTTTTGTTGCGCGATTGAGCTAGGATTTTCTTGTGATCACCTGTGACGAACTGTCGTGGGGAAACTGTTTAGATCCTTCGGGATGTATCTTAGTTTGTTAAAACCTATCAAATAGTTATGAAAAATTCAAAATAATTTGACAACATACATACAACATATATATCTCACTCTAGAAAATCTTAGTTCTAAACTCAAGTCACATATTGAGACATAAAAAGGATAAATTCAGCGTATAAACAGTAACAGTACTGTTCATAACTAATTTTATCCTTTTTTTCTTATTGTGTAAATTGAATTTGAACTTGATTTTTGTTGGAGCGATAAATGTTAGTGTACTCTATATTATCAAATTTTTTCATAGCTATTTATATTGAATTTGAGAGGAAAAAGTACATGAAGGGATATCCCCTCGAGGGATTAGAATTCATTCATGCCCGTTATGCCATCTAATGAAGAACTTGCTCCGTCCAAAAACACTTCTTTTAGCTTATCCTACATATATCAATATAAAGCTAAAAATACTAAAATACCCTTTATTTTAACAAACTCCAATATAATTGTTCCCACGTTAGTAAACCCCGATGCATTTGTTTTCCACTTTATCAAATCTCAATACATTTGTTCCCTAAATTAGTAAACTATAATGTATAATGTATTGATTGTTCTAAAAATGAAATCTTTGTGGGATAAATCTCTCAGACTAAAAATAAAGTCTTTGTGAGATAGAGACCATAATACTTAATTGCAATCAAATCATTTGCACCTTTTTCTAAATGACAACTCATTTTTCATCATTTTTCTCTCTTCACACCTCCACCTCAGACTAAACATATTGTGAGATCATGTATTCATCTGATAGTGAGTATCTGATTTAAATGAAGAAATGCTTATATTTTAGAACGGAGGGAGTACTTACCTGCCACGTGGGTAAAAAATCTTAGTCAAATATTCATTAGCACAAACTTTGTGTGGTTTTAAGAGTCCGCAAACTAATTTTACATGTTTTATTGTTTAGAGCAGAAAATTAACCAATGCAATAAGTTGAAGATGAGGCAACATTTTATTTTCATAGTAAAGGTTAACAAATAATTATGTGATCAATTGTAGAAAAATGCACAAATAATTTTGCCTGTAGCAAATAATATTAAGTTTTATGTATATAGGTTTTTGCAAAGCCCACCTCTATTTGAATACATCTAGTAATTTTCAGCATCTTTGACACAATGCTGTCGAAAATAACGATGAATTAAACGGACTATTTTATCAACTAATTAATCTAACATTTCATAGATATCTTATAACATGAAAACAAAGTACGGCCCATTTGACAAGAAAAAAATTTGTGGAGGAATTTTATAGGATTTAAATCCTATTGTATTTTTTTCTATTTGATTCTTTGATGTAAAAGATTAGAGTTTTTTAAATCCTATGATATTCCTAAGGAATAGTTCAATAGAATGTAGGTGTATTTTAGAGAAAAGTTAGCAAGAGTTTTAACCTGTTGAAAAACTTCTTTTGAGGCCCTGTTCCTTCCAGCTGCTTTTGTAGCTTATTTAAGTGGCACGTAAAACAAGAAATATCATTAGCACATAATTAATTAAGTTTTTACTATTAAAAAGTTGAAAAATGGATCTATTTGCTTTTTTAAGCTACTTTCATATAAAAAATTTTTACAAAAAACATACCGTTGATCGTTTCGGAAAACGTGCGTGGGAAAAGAGACTTAAGCTGCTGGCCCTGCTGGTGTGCCGAACACCACCGAGTATATCTTCTTATCCAATTTCTATATTTATCCTGCGAACTATTGAAACGATTATTTCTATAATTTTTCTATGTTTTGTATTTCTTTATTTTCAGTTGCATTCTTATTAAAATAATGTGTTTTCATTCCTCCGTTTTTTTTCAATCCCGCCTCGTTTGAAAGGAGCTCTACATGTGTGTAACAAGTCATATTGTTTGAGATTTAAATCGGAATTACACGTCACATAACTTGAACCACAAGAACAGAAATGCAGTTCAGTTTCAGACTTTTCAGGAAGAGTTGCATACTGTGACCGACGCAAAGGCTCCCTTTACTTTCTTCTTCTTCTTCCACCTGCGATCGGTCGGCTCGTCTCGTCTCTCCCCTTCTCCTCCCTTCCCCTCCCCGGCCTCGTCACTCCCAACTCCCACCCAGCCCATGCCACCGACACGCCTCCAACCAAAACCCTAGCCCTAGCCCGATGGCCGCGCCGCCCGCCCCCGTCCCTGCCGAGGGGGCGGCGGCGGCCGCCGTTGCGCCCCTGGCCGCGCCGGTGGGGCCGCGGCCGTACGAGGTGGCCGTCGCGGCGGCGGAGCTCCGCCCTGTGGACTGCAACCTCGCGGCGCTGTGCGACCACGTGCAGGCGGAGGGGTTCGGCTCCGGGGCGTTCTCCGACGTCGTCGTCGAGGCCATGGGCGCCACCTACCGCCTCCATCGCCTCATCATCTCCCGCAGCGCCTACTTCAGGTGAGGTTCTCGGATTCGGAGCCCCCGTGGATTCGGTCGGGGATCGAGGTTACTTGCTTTCGTATGAGCATCTATGGTTGTCCAGAGGCTAGAATTCCATTTCCACGAAAAAGTGAAATGTCTGTTTCAGTGTCCTCGGGAGTGTTTCTATTCCTTTGAGGTGGAACTTTATTGTCCTGTGATCCCCTATCGAAATGCTTGATAGAAGAATCTGAGCAAAAATATGCACTGTATTTTATTGTCCTGCGATCCCCTATCTGAAATGCTTGGTAGAAGAATCTGAGCAAAAATCTGTATTCAGGGACCCATTTTTAGTTTTGCTGTTAATTATGGCAAGTTTGTGTCGCTCGAGAAGTGTAAACTTAGATATTGATTTCTACTTTGGGTACGAAAGTGTGTATTGTTGAGTCGTTACAATGTAATACTCACAAATGCTGGCCGCTTGCTGTGAATGCCGTAGAAGTACCACTCAGTACATAAACTGAAATGTAGATTTCTCACTCTAGTGATACTTATTAGGCTCATGATTCATGCTTATTTTCATTGATGGATTTTGCCACAAAGATCAGGGACCAAGCACGTTCTCTTCTTTCTTCTCAATGATGAGATTTAGTTAGATGTTATCTCGTTGTATACTTTTTTCCTTGTATAATACTCAGTTGCGACTATGGCATAGTTTCCATGAGACACATTACTTATTTAATAGCATAATCTACATAGATCCAATGAATAATGTTGAATACTTAAAATTCCTCTCAGTGCCTTCATCTCATGTATGTGGTTCGTTGATCATCCAACAAAGAAGTGAACCTCCTTCTGCAGTCAAAACCCATATCTCTGTATTATAAACTTTGGGATGAGTGACATAAAAAATGCTAAACAAATTCTGTATAAAAATGACTGGCAGGAATATGCTGCATGGTCCCTGGAGGGAGGCTGGGGCACCTACAGTGGTGTTGCACATAGATGATCCAAATGTTGATTCAGAAGCAATTGCAATCGCTTTAGCATATCTTTACGGGCAGCCTCCAAAGCTTAATGATAACAATGCGTTCCGAGTACTTGCGGCTGCATCATTTTTAGACCTTCAGGTCTACTTCATTCGAAAGCTTTCTTTTCTGCCTCACTTCTTTGCTGTTGTTGTGCACTTACAGTTGGTCTATTGCAGGATTTATGTACAATATGTACTGACTTTATTATTTCTGAGCTTTGGACATCAAATTTTTTGCAATATCAGGTTAGTCCATTACTGCTGCGTGTCTTATCTTCACAATTACTCAACTATTTTTCTATAACTTTTTTTATTAACGAAGTAATCTTAATTTGTCTCCTTGCTGAGCATTCATTTTTATATCGTATTATTTTCTTTATTATTGTTTACAGCTGTTTGCGGAGAGTCAAGACTATGGTAGTCATGGAGAACGTGTCAGAAATGCCTGCTGGGGTTATCTTTGCCAAAGTGCGACACTAGAACTACGAGAGGTAATGAGCATTCATGGCCAGTTTGTTGGCTAAAATGAGCAGGTTTCTCAAATATATTGTTATTGTAGGAATATTGGTGTAATTGCCTATTTTCAATATGGCCTTTATCAGTAATCATATACATATATTGTGATTTCCATCTAAATTTTGGTGCTAATAGATTGGATTTATGTTAGATATTCTCTCCATGAGATATCCTAATTAAAATTTTGTGACTTAAACTCAACATCCATTTATAAGAGGACTTTGCTCTTTGGAAGCAATCATTAACTTTGCATCCTCCTCCCCCTCTGGTAGCTATATGTTTAGTCGTATTTGTAGATATTGTGGGGTGGATAGGCCGATTCTAGTTGGGCCATCGTCTGTAGCCATATGTAAATTATTCATTCTTCTTACTTGAAGGACAAACTCCTGCATCCTTTTTTTTAAGAATCAACATCCATACCTATACTTTCAGCAATCACTTGTTATGTATTGCATGGGTGAACATGAACTGAGTATTTGTTTTGGATTTAAAATCTTTAACACAAAGACATGTTCCAGTGAATGGGGTGCTAGTTGAAATGCAAATGTTGGGGGTACAAGAAATGCTTAGAAAGCTTTTCTAAGATCATCAGTTTCTTGCTTTATTGCAACATGAATATGACACATATAGCTTGATTTTGGGTAATTTTGATATGTGCTGCAATGGTTATTAATATTTCTGTAGTTTTTTGTTTGTAATATTGATTTTCAACTTTTATTTGTTTTTATTGTTAGGTGCTTCCAAAACTTTCTTCACAAACTTTGCATGCTCTCCTTACATCTGATGAATTATGGGTACCTAATGAGGAGAAACGGTATGTTATCCATAAAGTTGTCTGCTGAATGATATTGGAATTTAGAACCCACTTATAACAACAACTTTTCTTGCCACTTGAAGGTTTGAACTAGCGTTATATGCTTTGCTCATGAAGGTCACTCTGCCTGATGTAGAAGTTAGTGGAAACGAAAATTTGAACCTTACATCAGGCTCAGCAAATGCTGATCCTTCCATGAGGAATGGAAAGAGTCCAATGAATGAAGTTAGTGAGGAGCAGCTTATGGGATCTGAATTGCAGAAATTAAAATTACATGACAATACAGAGAGTATAACTGCCCATAACACTAGTGATATTCCAGATATGGTAATCCCGCAGGACGGCATGGCATACTCCATTGAGCAAGTAATAAGATGCTCAAATTTCTGCTTCTGTTCAATATGCTATGCGTTTTCCTTTCTATTGTGAAATAATGAAATAAATTACTTCACTAAATTTCTGTTGTTTGCTCTGAAATTTAGAATGCTGAAGCTTCCAGGAGGAAGGTAAATGATTTGTCCACAGGAGGACCATCTGGGGAAAGCACTTCTTGTCAATTTAACGAAGATATCTGGCTTTCTAGTGACCAAACAAGGAACTACTTTTCAAGAGCTTCATCCAGTAATGGGTTAGTTCCAATCGAATGGGGAAAGCCCAATGCACCACTTTGGGGTGGTAGGGTTGTTGGTCGACGGCAAGTTAGATGTGTTAGGGGAAGTTCTTCTCTTTCTGCTGATGAATACAATGCTTTTATGAATATATTTGAAAGGGGTTCTCTTCTCTACTGTAATATGTCGTTTGATGCATTGTTAAGTGTTCGGAAGCAGCTTGAAGAGTTTGGGTTTCCTTGCAAAGCTGTAAATGATGGTCTTTGGCTACAGGTTTTTAGTCTACTCCCTGCCTTATAATTTTTTCCCAACTAAGACCATCTCTTAAACTTTTGTTGTTTGTTGATGCAGATGCTTTTGTGCCACAGAGTGCAAGCAATAGTTGCTGATACTTGCAGAAATTGTTGCCTTACAAGTAATTCATGTGCTTGTAAACAAGCACATCTGAGCTCACATCACCACTACAGGCAAGAGCATGATCGAACCAGTGCTTCAGGTACTGTAGGTAATATCTACCCTGCGGATGCCCATGGTGAAGGAAATGGTGCTTTTGGGCCTGTGCGTGTTAATGTCAGAGGAGCAGTTGATGGACTTGCTGGTATCGGGAGAGGAAACTCTAATGTTCCTGGTGCAGCTTGGGCTCCCACACGTTATGTCTTCTCTCGTGTTCCTTATGGACTTGGTTCAAGAAATGGTCAACAACCATTCGCGAATGATGAATCGGACCCTAGAGTTGACTACAACGGTGATATTTCAGGAGATGGTCTGACTGCATTGGTTAATCTTAGCCAAGAAATCAGTGTTTCTCATCATCAGGCCGAAAGTATATTTGAGACAGGCATGCAAGTTGGATATTCTGGTGCTGCTTCTGTTTCAACCCCAGGTGGTTCCTCTCTCCAGATGCAAGAGTCAAAAGAGCATGAACTTGGGTCCAATTGGGAAACTACAGAGAACGCAACTATCTCGTTGGACATGAAAACACCACTTATTCATTTTCCACCTTTCCGTTTTGGGTAAGATTTCATGCTTATTCTGCTTCTGCTTGCATCTCTTTGGGTGGAGTTCCAGTCGCCCAGATTAAACCTGATCAGTTCTGTGTGGTGTTTATTTGAATGTGAAATCATGGTTTCCAACTTCCAAGTCATCTGAATATTTTTTCTATACGGTCCATCTGGGTGCTTGTTAGTTGTTACTTTTACACAAGGAAGAAAAAAAAGAAACAAAACTGATAAGAGCAGTCAACCAAGACTTATTCTGCTACTAGTTTCTGTTTCTCTGCTACCTTATTAACCTGATACTTGATGTGCATTGATCCTGTTTTTTGACTAAGCGCTCAACACTTTATAACTGAATACAGGGTTGAGTTTGAAGATGTGCACAGGCTGGCAGATAGTCAGGTGAAACATTCAACCGAAGTATTTTATGCAGGCTCTCTATGGAAGGTTAGTGATTTCCTGTCTTGTATTTATCCATGCTTATGGCCTCAAACTTGTTAGGTAATAGACAAGTATTTTGTAGGTAAGTGTCCAGGCATTCAATGATGAGGATCCTCATGGGCGTCGCACCCTTGGTAAATAGTATACGCTGTCCTGTTTGCCTGTCGCCTTTCACCTTTGTTGGTTGCCCAAAATCATTTAACAACTATGATACAGGACTCTTTCTGCACCGACGCAAGGCTGAGCCATTAGACCCCTTGAGGAAGGTGAGTGGTTTAATGGATTCATATCTTGCAATGCAAAATGCTCAACTGATATACTCCTCTTTATCAGGCCAACATGTATGTAGACCCCCGGGAAAAGGTCACTGCTCGTTATCAGGTATAGTCTGCTTTCATTTTCCTATTCATATATTCTGTGATACACTGATACGGCATATTGTTTAATTTGCTGTTTTCCTTGTTGCTCATAGCTTATCTGTCCATCGAAGAGAGAGGTGATGATATTCGGAAGCCTGAAGCAGGCTGGCACGCTCCTACCCAAAGCTCCAAAAGGGTGGGGTTGGCGCACTGCCATATTGTTCGACGAACTTGGTGATCTTCTCCAGGGTGGATCCCTGAGAATTGCTGCAGTAGTCCAGCTTGTCTAAGCAAAAAATGCCCTTGTATACCTAGAAGCTATAGTGTTAGTATATGCAAAATGGAAAAAAGACACCAAATGCCACCTGCAAGGTTTGGAAATGTCACTGTTATGTATGTGGTTCAATTATATATATTCTCAAACATGAGACGGTTTAGACATGCTTCCAAGTGTGTAATAGGAATTATGGATGGGCAAGCGGTTCGGTATCATAAGGCTCGAATGCGGTTCGCGTGGACGCAGAACCGTTTTTATTTTATCCTTTTAGACATTCTCGCAACATTATGTGTTGCAGCAATATGCTCATCTTGTTGACTCCCATCTAAGAAACAGATATGTTGCTGTCAATTTGCATGAGAAATACACATTGTCTACATGTTGGCTTATCAGCCGCAGCTAAAATTTAAATTTTAAAATTTAATTTTAGATTTGATTTTAGGGTTTCTCATCATAGTTTATTTTTCAGTATTGATTTTTAAACCATGAATTATATAGATATAAAAATATTATCCATAAATTTAATGTTGGTCGCAGCGTTATTTATATATTGTTGAAAATCCAATTAAAGGTTGTTTTCCCATTGGAGTTCATAAAAGCCCTGGAACATCTAGAATGCACATCCATGGTCTTTCAGCGTGCGGATATGTAGTTGAAAATCCAATAGATGTTGATTTGAATTGCATTAATCTCCAGAGAATCCAAAAGATAGATATATATGCACACTCGTGGTATTTTGGAGCGTACAGATATGGTTTTGAAAATCCAATAAATGTTGCTCCGCAATGCATTGGAGTTCTTCAAGCTATTCATTCCATGAGAATCCAAATCCAAGGAAATGTACATCCATTTTCTTGTATTAAATATGCACATCCATTTTCTATATTAATGCCAACTAGTCACATTACTACATGTAATGAGTTTCTGGGCGTATATATCATCTCCCTATTCATGCAGTCCCTTCTCAAGACCAAGAAAAGATTCATACGGCTAATCCCTAACTTCTGATCCATCCCCGGCCATGTCGTCGGCCCGGAGGAAGACGACCACCGTGCTTGCCATTGCCTTACTCATGGCCATCCTCTTGGCCTCATTCTCCGGTAATTAAGACGATTAAACACTCAATTTTTTTTTTGCAACGTTTTGTGCCTTCATCTTCATCTTGGTAGAACAAAATTTAAATGGTTAATTAGTTGAATAATCCTCTTGCATGCGTGGTTTAAATTTACTTGCTAATGACCAGGCACGGAAGCTGTCATTTGCAAAGCAAAGAGCAAGCTGTACCGCGGGACGTGCAGGGGCAACAGAAACTGCGCCATGATCTGCACCCACGAGAACTACACCGGCGGCTACTGCTCCAAGGGTTTCTTCTCCAAGTGCATGTGCACCAAGCGGTGCGGCGGCTTACCGCCGCCGTCGGGAGGAGGAGGAGGCGGCGGCGATGACCCGCCGTCGTCTGAGGCCCGTGTCAACCGTTCGCCGCCGCTGGAGCCCAAGTGATTGTTGGTTTGAGATAGAGAGAAGGAAAAGACATTTTGTTGTGTAACGATGGGAGCTGCTGCTTATGAATTCAATCGAATAAATGCTTCGTTTTTTAATGGAAACTGGAGGGTTTAATTTCCCCTCGTTCTTAATAAGAATATTTTGACCTGGTGGTTCTTCGATTATAAATTTACAATGATTTGTATATAGAGATTTACTGAATTTAAATTAAAAAAGTTCATTTTACTCCCTCAAACAATTTGAGTGGATCTCTTAACCCCCTAAACTATTTTTTGACTCATTTTACCCTCTAAACTATTAAAAATTATTCACTTTACTGCTTAATAGCATTTTCCTTTTTTTTGTTTCTCTTTATACAAATTCTATTTTAAGATGAAATTTTTTAGAACCATAGATGACACCAGTGTCAAATTTCTAAAATATTTTAAAATTTTTTCATGACTGTTTGCTTTAACTTTAAAATCTCGATGTTTAAATCAGTCCTAAGTGCTTCCAACATATGTAAATAGTGATAAAAAATGTTGAGAGGTAAGTTATAATGCATATATCAGTCCTACCAAATTTCAGTGCAAAATATAGCCTATATAGAGAAACAAAAGAGAGAAATACCATTATGATGTAAAGTGAACCGTTTTTAATGATTTGGGGTGTAAAATAAGCCAAAAATAGTTTAGGGGATTAAGTGCTACAATGAAATAGTTGAGAGAGTAAAATGGACTTTTGCATTTGAATTTGTGCAAGCAAACCAAAGAAACGACTATCTATCTGTCTGTCTGTCTATTTATCTATCTACTGTATTTAAAGATAGCTGAGAAAAAGTCACCATGTTATTATTATAATATAAAGATAACTAAAAAAGAAGTCACCATGTTCATTCCAGAGGCTTAAAAAAATGTTACAATAATCGAAGAAAATGATGAATATATTGACTACCTAATTATGATATATCTAAATTATAGCAGCTTAGATCGGTTCATATAGCTATATAGAAAATTGTATTTATGGAAACACAAGTTAAGAGTTATATATGAAATTGAATTATACCTTTAAAAGCTTTTGTATAGACAACACAATTGTATCTATGGAAATGTATGTCAAGAGTTGTAGGTCAAATCTAATTTAACTTTTAAAATCTATTGTATATAAATTATAGTTATATTTATGAAGTAGCAAATTTTGGGAAGGTAAGGTGTACTTGAGAAGAGACAGCCCACACAGCCTAACACAGTAGAAAGGGCCCATTTCATCTGCTGTTTCACCGGGGCCCAACGCATATTCTGATCCAGTGTACACCGGTCACTTTTTGGGAATTTTTTTTATTTTTATATTTATTTAATAAAAAATTTACAAAACTACATTTTTATTTCAAAAATTTACAAAAATATACTCCTGCCGCCCTTTGGGAGGGCGATATCTCTGAAATCGCCCTCCCAGAGGGCGATATGATGACGTGGCTGACGGCCGTTGGCCGGCGGCCCACGGCCGTCAGCCATTTTGCAGGCGGCCCCCCGGCCACCAATAAACCGCCCTCTGAGAGGGCGGCAAGGGGGCCGCCTGTAAAAATCTGGCCGGGGGGCCGGCCCTTTTACAGGCGGCCCCCTTGCCGCCCTCTCAGAGGGCGGTTTATTGGTGGCCGGGGGGCCGCCGGCAAAATGGCCACCCCGAGCCGGCTATTTTGCAGGCGGCACCCTTGCCGCCCTCTCAGAGGGCGGTTTTGGGGCCGCCTGCAAAATCTGTCCGGACCGTCCGCACCCTATACGGACGGTCCGGACAGGCTACTTTGCCGGCGGCCCAGAGTACTGTCCGGACCGTCCGCACCCTATACGGACGGTCCGGACCGGCTACTTTGCAGGCGGCCCAGAGTACTGTCCGGACCGTGCGCACTCTATACGGACGGTCCGGACTGTACAAATTGTTGTTTCACAGTATATAGTCCGGACCATCGATACCCTATTCGCACGGTCCGCACTGTACAAATGGTTGTTTTGCGTTATATAGTCTGGACCATCCTCATCCTGTCCAAACGGTCCGGACAGGCATATCTGTGGCGGCAAGGAAGAGAAAGTACCCACGCTGCACACAGTAGTTACATCTCTACTTGGTTATCTGTTTAAAATTCCCTAAGGCATATAATAACGATAACTAGAAACGTTTGATGTGTCGTTTGTACTCTTTGCATAGATAATTTCATTATGTTCGTATGCAATTAACGTGTGTTCGGTTGTCACCGCTTAGAATGTACTTTCGCCGTAAAATTGAAACTGAAAAATTCATGTTTTTGATCAGTTTCGTCACAAACATAGATCGTAAACGATCGACGAGCGTAAATAAAGTAAAAGGGTTTCTTCAGTATACATAGAATTAAAAAAACATGATATACAACAGACAAACTATCACTGATGCAACGTACTACGGGCCCGGACCGTAACCTCTAGCCCTCTTTGTCTTCTTACCCTGCGCTCGCACCTGCCCCTGGGAGTACGTCAGCCGGTCTGGTGGTACGGCACGGCCAGCGCGGGTCGTCTGCACGGGTGTGGCAGCTGGTGGGTCCTGTGTCTGTGGTGGTGGAGCTCCTTCGAGCTGCGAGGCTGGTAGTATCTCCTGGATCTCCTCGCCCGAGTCCTCCAAGTCGTCCCCCTCGAAAGGATCCGGTGCCCAACCGCTGCCGCGTGCGGCCTGCATGGAGGAGCCAGCGCCAGCAAACATCCCCGGTGCTGTAGAGTGGAACCATGTACACCAAAATATTGATAATTGCAAACCAAAATTTGGCAAGGCAAAAATAAACTTTGATATAACCTGAAGGACCTCCTGTGGTGGCCCGAGTGGCAGTTGTCATGCCCACGCCCTGCGTGGAGGTGCCAGCGCCAGCAAACATCCCCGACGCTGTACAGTAGAACCATGTTCACCAAAATATTGATAATTGCAAACCAAAATTTTGCAAAGCAAAAATAAACTTTGATATAACCTGAAGGACCTCCTGTGGTGGCCCGAGGGGCAGTTGTCATGCCCAGCTGCGCGTGTGGTCGTCCGTGGTACACTCCATGCGTCGATGTGCTAGCTCCAGAGGGATGTAAGTACGGTGTAGCGAAAGCTGCAGGGAAGCATATTGATGTACAACAGTACATATCGTAGAAGGAAACATGTTATGAACCGATGGTTAGTCCAATTTACCTCTGGAGGGGCCAGATGGCTGACTGGAACCCTGCAGTCGCACTCCTGCTCCTGCTCCTGTTCCTACTGGCCGTGGCTGTTGCTGCTGTACAACTACGGGAGGTACCGCATCGACCGCACGACAAGTGAGGGCACGAATCATTGTGAGCATCGCCTGACGAATCCTCCCGAAGGTCGTCCTCTGCTCATCGGCATTGAGCACAATCCCACTGTCCAATCGTCCGAACGCCGCGTTTACATCAGCCTGAACCTGTCGCGCTGCGTCGGCCTATTTCAGATGTGACGTGAACATGTGTTAGAACTGTAAACACGTACAAAGGAAATAGCAAAGTGCAAAGATAATGTGACGTACCGCGCGGAAGTAGTCCTGGTCACGGTGTCTAGGATACGTGTCCGTCGTAGCGGCGACGTGTGGCTGTGGATCATCTGGGGTGAACGTTACGCGTGTGCGGGTACGGGCCTGGTACCACGTGAGGTATGCTAGGTAGGCCTCCTCAGTGTGTGCATGTATGTCGTCGACCACCTCCTCTGTCGCCAACAACCAGTCGTCCACGTACTTCTGCAGTAGAGGATACCACTGAACACCGGCTGCATGTCCCCTACGATTATATCTATTTGCAGAGAGTGCATTAGACTATATTAAATAGTTATAGTAGTAAACGAAGATTGCAGTTGTACTAACCGGTGCACATCGCACGGCACATCGATCTGCACGGGCACAGGGGAGTACTGACGTAGTCCGAACTGTCGCAGCACGCGCTGCGGAGAGTGGGGCTCGACGAAGATGTCGAACACCAACGGCACTCTCGTCATCCAGTACGTCTGGTCGCGCGTGCAAAGAGTAGAGAGTCCGAGCGGTGCACGGGCCTGGATGGCCTGCGGACTATACGGCTCCCAGACGACGTCGCTGGGCAGCAGGCGATCGAACTCCAAAACGAATTCGGGGTAGGCCCTCCTAACCTGCGTGTGGGCGTAACGACGCTGCAAAATAGGAAAAGGTTAAACGTCAGTGTTTGCGCATAACTGCTAAATATAGAATTTCACATTTTGTACCTTACGTCGACACCATATGGTCCCCATAGTCGGACCGTCCTCGGGCCACTGGCCGTACAATCCTCCAAGGCCGCCCTCGTAGGAAGAGTGCTGAATCAGAGGACGACCTATCGCGAACCGCTCGGCCACCCATAGCTGCAGAAGGAGAGGGCAACCGGCGATAATCGCACCTGGATCGGTCTTTGTGCACGCGTCACAAAGAGCACGGTACGTCGCCGCTAGCACAGCAGATCCCCAACTCCACTGCGGTACGCGGCCGTCCTCGCTGTCGGCAATCGCACGAGCGTAGTGGATCAGTCCCTTGTCTACCGCGTGCCCATGAGTGTTGGTGAACATCACCCACCCGAATAGCCACAACAGGTATGCCTCCATGCTCCGCTGCACCGAGTAATCGTCGGCGTCATCGGCTAGCTTATCTGGCTGTAAAGGAAGATTATAGTCAGCAGCTCTGTTGCTTTGTAGATCAGATGATTGTGAATGAAAGGAATCCGCGACTTACGGTGAACTGTAACAGCCAAGCCTGCGAGGGGCCGTTCGTGGTGTAAGGCGGTAGCGAACCTGGGTGTCCAAGTTCAGGTCGACGATGCACGGGCGCAAACCGAGCAGTGATGTCCTGCGACCAACCGTGCGCCCCGTCGATCGGGCCGACTGCGTCTCCTGCGAGGGGAAGTCCTAGCAGGTACGACACGTCCTGGAGTGTAGGAGTCATCTCGCCGCACGGTAGGTGGAACGTATGGGTCTCGGGTCTCCAGCGATCCACCAGTGCGGCCATAAGTGACCGATCAGCGTCCCATCGCTTGGCGGGATCTCTCTCGTCCGGTGCGGGTTCGACTAGCCTACACAGCGGAAGAAGTCCAGCCTCACACAACCTGCAGAATATAGCACTGTAATCAATATTGGGGAACATAGATATGCACAAATGATGTGAATGAATATTCGTACAGCTCTTACCTCTGACGGAACCGAGGATCTATCCGCAGGAGGTGACGTGAAGGCCGTGGACGGAAGGTGGGTAAGTGGGCACCCTCCACGGCTGACAGGTAAGACCGGTGGGACCGGTCGAGACCTCGGTCCAACAGCTCCGGTGTATCGTACGCCATACCTGCATGCAAATAGAGAGTTAGCATTAATTATTGTTAAAGTTTATAGCATTGTTACATGATAATAAAAAGCAATAGGACGGTACATATCTTCTATAACAAAGAACTAGTATAGACTTACACTACACCATAGCACCACTAATTGTTCGAGAACGCCTAAGACGGGGTCGTCTAGAAGTTGTGCCTTCACCCGTAGGACGCCTGCCATCAGCGGCTGAACCCGACGGTCCAGCTTCCGCCGCACTTGGACCGGTTGCATCCTTTGGACATTTCTTATATGTATGACCTGTTTGGTCACACCTTGAACAACGTTTATGCCTTCCACCGGCTTCTGATTCATCCATGTCATTATGGATGCGTCTTGTCTTGCGGCGACCTCGTATATTCCTCAATTTTGTTGAGTCAGGAATGTACATAGCTTGAGGATGCTCCATAGTAAATGTACCCGCAATACCGAAACCGTATATCTCTCCGCTCCAGGTATTATAGATTGCTTCTTTCCTGAAATAAGGTGAGACAAAATAGCGTGCTTCTATCCCGCACTCACCGCTCGCGGCAATAACGTGAGAGCATGGCTTGTGGAGCAGAGTAGGTTTGCGGCACGAGCACTTGCAGGTCCCGTCTTCCTTCAGCACACACTCCTGTACAACTTTCTTACGGAAGATTCCGTGCATGCCCTTGTCGACACACAATATTTCAAATCTGTGTTCCTGTGTGCCTTGAGGTAGAGCACGATGTCTTCGGGCCTTTTTACTTTTATCTTGCAGATACTTCGTCAGTAGTGTGCCAAAGAAAATATTATTGTCCGTCATTGAGGGCCTAGCTGCTCTGAACCGATCTCTGAAGTACTTTGATGTGCCATGCAAGATAAATTCAACTATGCCAACAAGTGGGAGCCCTCGAACACCACGCATCACCCAGTTATAAACCTCTGCCAAATTTGTGGTCATTATGCCAAACCGAGAACCATCCTTGTCATACAACAATGCCCATTTCTCCTTTGGCTTATTCTCAATCCAATCTGAAAATTTTCTAACTGAGGATGCAGACCTTCTTCTCATATGAGGTCCGTCAGTTGATAGAGATTCAAGAGCTTGTGGAGCCACATCCCCTCCAATGGTAGCCCTCCTGGACTGCTCATCTGTTAGTTTAGAGGTCAGCTCATCCAACCTCTTCCAAAGCTCATTGAATTTCTTCTCTTGATTCTGGGCACAAAGCCTCTTAAAAAGATCCATAAGGTGCTTATTCTTAAATTGTCTGTAGAAATTAGCACCCATATGACGCATGCACCATCTGCTTTGGACATCAGACCACCTTGGTGTATATCCCTTCTCAACACATCCATATCTCAATTCCTCAATTGCACGCAGCAAGCCGGCGTTACGGTCATGTATAAGGCATACGTCTGGTCTCATCCGTACAACTGCAGACTTAACCCTTTCTAAAAACCAATACCAGCTATCAGTGTTCTCACTCTCAACAAAAGCAAAAGCAACTGGTAGAACTTGGTTGTTTCCATCAACTCCAATTGCTGTTAAGATCTGCCCTCTGTACTTTCCGGTCAGAAATGTCCCATCGATGCAGAGGATGGGACGACAATGGACAAATGCTTGAATGCAAGCTCCTAATGCAAAGAATACTCGTTGCAACACACTTTTATTACCATGGTGAATTGGTGGAAAGACTTTTAGGTCGTAGCACGTCTCCGGATTCCTCTGAAGAATACAGCCTAACAGACGAGGCAAATTATCATATGATGCTTCAAATGTGCCAAATCTCATCTCTACAACCTTCTGTTTTGCCCTCCAAGCCTTAGCATAGCTAATTGTGTATTTAAATTTCTCTTCAATATGTCTAACAATTGACCTTGGTTCGTACCCCATATTGTTAATAATATGGGAGTACATCTCTGTCGCAACAAATGCAGATGTCATGTTTCTGTGATATTTTTCAACACCGGGTAAATAACATGAATGCTCAGTCACGATTGAAACTTGCCAATAATCTTTCCATTTACCCTTGAATGCGTGCACCCGCCATGGACACCCATCCTTCGTACACTTTACTTCATAAACTGATTTGCTTGACTTCACGACTGAGAACTCCCTTTGAAGTGACACGGCCCATTGTTTTACTGCCTTCTTTAAATCCTCTACATATGCATACTTAGCCCCTTGGATGACCTCATTTTCCTTGTACTCCCATGACACATGATGTCCCTCGGAGATAGAAAGCCTAGAGAAGTCCTGGTTGCTCCATTCTGCAGGCATCATGGTGTCCTCGTCAGACGAATCATCCTGCTCTGCTTGCTCGTTTTCAGAATCTTCCCTATCCATTTCTTCGACGATTCTGTTGATTTGTTCTCCCTCATCTGCCACACCTGTTGGCTGTCTATCTTCTTCATTCCCTCCTTCATTCCCTTCTTCATTTTCTTCCATTGTTTCGCTATTACCTCCCGCCGTACTTGGACCCTCATCATCTTGTACGGGCATTGCACCAGCAGTGTTTTCTTTCTCATATATCGACACAAGTATGCCCAGTGGCCAACCACGTTGGAATGCATTCTCCACATACCATCTCCAAGTGGCAGTGCAATCCACCGGCATCAGTTCCCAAAAAAAAACCTTCAGCTGCACGACTGACTACTACATACAAGGTTATTGCGCTGAGCTCGGGGTTCAATCGAAACCCTCGCATCAGCCAGTTGTACACTGACCCAAAACTTCTCTCAGCTGGTCTATCAATCCCCTTAGCCGTTGAACTAAAATCCGACAGATCTACCCCTTCTGGACCATATCTAACATTCCCTTGCCCGTGAAATAACTGAAATATCACCTTATTTGACATTTCTGTTGATGAAAAAATTCAGTTAAACTAGATACCAATATTTTCCTCACATCTCTACAAAAATTAAATCATCTAACACATTAACTAAAGACCTACAGATTTACGAGTAACAACTTATTTTCATATAGTACTATACACATAACCAGTACAATACTACATTAATTTATGTATAGAAATAGAAATTACAAATAGATAATAGATTTTACCTGCAGACAAATCAGTAAGCTGACAGAGCTTCGCTGCTTTCGTTCAGGCTCGCTCTCAGCTCTCTCTTTTTTTTCTGTAATTTCAGTGAATTTTATGACATTTTTGGAGTTTGGGAGGGGGTTTTATAGTGCCCGGGCTAAAAACCGCCCTCTGAGAGGGCGGCAAGGGGGCCGCCTGTAAAAATCCGGCCGAGGGCCGGCCATTTTACAGGCGGCCCCCTTGCCGCCCTCTGGGAGGGCGGTTTTTAGCTGAAAACCGCCCTCTGAGAGGGCGGTTTTTGTGTGGCCGGGGGGGCCGCCTGCAAAATGACTGACGGCCGTGGGCAGCCGGCCAACGGCCGTCAGCCACGTCATCATATCGCCCTCTGGGAGGGCGATTTCTGGGATATCGCCCTCCCAAAGGGCGGCGGGAGTATATTTTTGTAAATTTTTGAAATGAAAATGTAGTTTTGTAAATTTTTTATTAAATAAATATAAAAATAAAAAAAATTCCACTTTTTGGGCAGCTTCATGCCATGTGCAACAGTAAATAAACAAGATTCAGGACCACACATCTGCCCATCACAGTTCGTCACAATCTAACAAATCCCAAAAAACTTTTTACTGCACCACTCCCTTTTTTACAAGATCGGAGAATCTAGTAATCTACTACCAGCAGCAACCATTTCAAGCAGGAGATCGATCAAGGATATGCATGCATGGAGTTGTAGCTAGCTATGAGCATTTGCACAAATGGATCTTACCAATGCCAATTACATGAGAAAAATCGGTATGGATCAAGAAACTTGCTCCAATTTCAGCTCAACCTAACAAATCTCAGCTCTCAGATAGTACACGTATAACCACAATGGCCGCCGGCCGGGAAGAAGAAAAAGATGAAAAATGTTGCAAGAACTGAACAATCGCTGATGCCGCCATGAGCCGGCGATGAGGTAGAGCTAGCCTCTGCACTGGGTGATGGCGGAGCAGCCACGGGAGTAGGGGTTGGCCTGGCCGCCGGGGCGGCAGTTGTAGTAGGACGCGCCGCGGTACGAGCACGGCACCGAGTTGCGCCGCATCGCGTCGTAGCTGATGTACCCGCCGCCCTGCAGCCTCCTCCTCCTCGCCGCCGCCTCGCACTCCTCCCCCCGCGCGCCCGCGCAGAAGAACGGCGCCACCACCTCTGACTCCGCTGCCGCCCAGCCGTACTGATCCTGGGCGGTGGCCGCCGCGACGACCAGGAGCACGGCGATGACCGCGAGCGCCGCGCGGCTCGGCGGCGGCATCGCGCGCATCCAGCTGCTGCGTCTCGCTGTGTAATGCTGTATCGCTTCTGCTACTGCTAGCACTTGTCTCGTGGTCGTGGGGGTGGTAGGTTGGTTAAGATCTCGAGATGGCTTGATTTAAATTTAAAAACTCTCAAGGCAGATTCGTTTGAAAAATACTCCGTAGATTACAAATGTGTAACTGTATTTGGGAGTAAATAATTTCATTCCCGCATTTCTATTTCGGCCTAGTGATTAAATTCCAAATTTACTGGCCGATCAGTAAAACTTCCAGCTTGAATTTGTGACGCTTAAATTTGGAGATTCCAGCTCAAAATCATACTCCCTATGTAAAAAAGGTTTTAATGTAAGAGGAAATTTTACATGTAGTGTTTTCACTTTAGTTTTTAAAGATTCCATCAGCTCATTTTTCTATAGGAAAAAGATCAGGATATGGTAATGTTCATTGTATTCCTGACACGATGCACCTAATGTCACTCTTTTTTTTTCTTCATAAGCAGATTGTATTCCTGACACGATGCACCCACTGTCACTCTGTTTTTCTTCCTAAGCAGATGGCCACGAGATCCATTCACTGTTTAGCCGTCCAATTGGAACATGCCAAATTTAACCCAAAAAATAAACTTTTGAGGACGTAGTTCCTGCGTGCCTCATTACAGTATTGATTTTGCTGGCCTTTATACCTCGAAAAAAGAAGCCAATTCAGTTGACTTGCTAGTTTGAATAATCGTGCTTAATTAGCTCCTGTTCTGTCCTGTCCTGTCTATAAGAAAATTCAGAGATTACCCGTTATGAATTCTTTAAATCGATCCTGAGCTGATTAATTGAACCTAAGTACCTGCAGTTCTGCACTCTGCAGTGCAGCTACACTGCTATAGCTAGGTGCATGCATCGCGTCGTCAGTAAATTTGTTTGTTAATTAATTAATCCAATTGCTGGAGGCAGCTAGCGATGGTTTTTCTGAACTTTTTTTATCAGAATTAACATGGCAAGCCTGCTCCCATGGCCATAAGATATATATCTGCAGGGTTTTTTGTCGGCGTTTGTGTTGCAGCACATGCATTAGCCTGCGACCACGTGAGAAGCGACCGTATATAGTATATCTTATTACCTGTATATTTACTGTATACTTGTGTGTAGTTGTGTGGTTGCCGCATCGAGCTGAAGAACAAGTTGGCTAGCTACTCCCATTTGCATCTGATCCGATCAGAGAGCTAGCTACATGCTGCAACTGAGAGACTGCAGTAACAGTAGTGTGCCTTGCTTGCTCTGACATTAATTTGCATGGCCACGATCCGTAATGACTGTTTCCTCTTTTTTTAAATATAAATATTTCTAAAGAATTTTACAAAAATAAAGAGATTAAGTGAAATTAAGAGGTAAAAGACTGTGATTGATTAAAAAGAAAATATAGGTAAAAAATTAAATAGAAAATAGTTGTAATTGGTTGAGATAGAGGATTAGTTAGAGAAATAGTTATATTTTAAAATAAAATTTAAGTTCTAAAAATAACTAAAACGGAAAAGCACCGATAGTAGATCCATTATTCAAGTGGGAGTATGGGACATGCATGCCTGCTCTGCTCAGGCTATGTTTCCACTCCTTCTGTTTTAAAATAACTAAAATAAATTGATTTTTTAGTCTATGAAATATTTAGTAGCGAAGAGAAAATATCAAATTATCTCTCATTAATAGGAAGTAGTATTGGATAGGGGAGCGAATACTTAAATAGATAAAGTTTCTTGATTTATTAAAGTCTCTCGATTTATTAACCTGAAATAAGTAAAAGAGTACAAATCAATTTATTTTAAAATAAACATTAAACTTTAAAAATTAATTTATTTAGGGACAGAGGGATATGCAATCTTGTACGGTGGCCTCGAGCTTGCTTTGAAACTATACAGGTCGATGAAAAGTTAGTGGCCAGTATACTCGGTGTCGGTGAGTGCCACAAAATGTGAGCAGAGATACGCTGAGATCGACAGATGTCACATGATTTACTGGACCATCGAAACAGTGAAAAATTGCCTGAAAATAGTCAACAAAACAGCTTTAAATAAAAAATAAGTCAACCTGACTGGTCGAAGTTTAACTTTTCTACGTGCTCCGGAAGAGAGGAGGGCAGTATAATTAATTTAGGGATTTATTTATTTATTTTGAGTTTTTATATAATATTTCTGACACACACTTTACTAGAGACTTGAAGGAACTGAACCTTCCGTATACGAAAAACGTACAATCCCACTAAACACATACGTGCTGTCAGAAAAACCGACTGCAAACAAATCCAGGCGGGAGAACAAACCGCCTGAGCAGGCGGGAAAATGGGCAACTTGACAAGGCCCACAAAGGCTGCCTCCAAAGAAGCCCATTCTGTTTAGCCGCTCAACATGGCCTGCCACCGTAGTTCGTAGGTGAGTAATTCAGCCTGCGAATACTGACGATCTAATTCCAGCCCATTCGCACGTAGCTGGGATTCACTTTCCGGTCTATTCCGCACGTAGCTGGGAATCCTTTTCCGTCCCATTCCGCACGGAGATGGGATTCACGTTCCAGCCCAGTAGCTGCAAATCCTGTTTCGGCCCATTCAGCACTTAGATGGGATTCACGTTCCGGTCCAATGGGCACATTCCCGGCAATCCAGTTGCGGCCCAACTTGGCTTGGCGTGGCCGATACAGCGAGTTTGGACGCGGCGGCGCGCCTCGCCGTCGTCCGCCCTCCGCCGTCTCACCTTCCTCTCCACCCCCGCCGAACTGTACCGTCTCTTCCGCCGCTCCGGCCTCACCCCAACCCGCGCCGCCACCTTCCTGTCCGTATGATCATACACCTCCTCTCGACCGCAGGAACCCAAAATTAGACCCCTACTCGACGCCGCTCTCCGCTGCCGTCGAGTCACTCGGAAACCGAGAGAACGGCGGCGTTACTTCTCGTCGAGTCGACGACCACTTGACGTGCCGTGCCATGTTTCCGTCGTAGTCTTCACCTCCATCTGCGCGCGCGAACCGCGAACCCTCCTCGTGTCGAGATGGAAAGAAGGGGTCAGGAACCCCAATCCTCATCCCAGTTCACCGATCCGTCTTGTTTCAGCAAGCAGTTCGTCGTGGACCCTAGGTATTATAAATCTCTTTTTTGTTTTACTGTGTGCTAGTTAACCCTTGCAAGTCTTACTGATAATGATTTTCTGATTTGTTTACAGGCTACGAGTAGTGGCCATGATTCAGATTCTGAACAAATTTCAGAATAATTTACTTGAGGGGTGTTGTTTCTTGTCGCAGATCAGGAATATACAGCCAGATATTTTCATTACCAGCATAATATTGTAAGTATTCTGCATCGCTACATTCTCCACTATGAATGAATTTCAGATTATCTTTGGGTTGGCTCATGTAAATTCTTTTTATTGCACAGATAAAATAGATATAGTTCATAGTTATATCCTGTCACTGTAATTCTGAGACAGGGGCATGTATGCACAAGTACAACTCGCTAAACGAGACCACCTAGGTGTTGCAGAGCAGCATGGCCTTGATGCTTAACTAGTAATCTCTGCTGCCTGAATAGCAGGCAGGCTGGGACAGCAACTTTCATGTCAACCTTTGCTTTGGTTTAACGAAAAGAAACTGTTAACAAGACGTAGCACAATTGCTTTCACTTTCATGGGGATTGTGAAATGTGAACCGCACATACACCATCGGTATCAGTTAACTAATTGCGAGCTTGGAGTCCATAATTGGTATTTCTCGGGCTAATCCCATAGCTATCCGTTTGTGTCGCCAAGCAAAAGTCATCTCCATTCTCAAGCCTCTTACTATCATCTTCTTAAACTCTGAACCCTTAATTCCTTGCTCTGGAGCCTTGTTTCCTAGATGATATTGACTTTTCAGCTTCAGAGTTCACTTCTTTTGAGTCTCTCTCGTTCAGTGTCATGATCAACATATTTGCTTTTCTTTTTGAAACGAAATCAACATATTTGCTTATCGACCTCCATCTGTTCAGCTGCTAGCCTATTATCTTTCACTGAAGCTACATCTTGGTCCCTGCATGCATAACAGTCTGCAGATATGAATCTTGATACATTTGATCAGCGGCTGCTTTCCTTAGTTCTGATGAAGTTACTGTTAAAGTCTGGTCAGAGTCAATGCACCATACCCGAGCAGATTCTGTTGTCGTCAGGGCACAACTAGAGCTTTACCATGTCAGGTTTAGCATATCCTACTAGTGCAAAAGGTGAATTCAGAGTGGAACAGCCTCCTTCCTGTGGCCCTCTCTGTAACGTTAGTTGCTCGGTGAGGGAAACAGTAAGTTTTAAAAGAAAACAAAGGAGAAAAAGAGAAGTGCAATCCTGATCCTTCTATTCTTTTGAGCACTTTTAATGAGACTTTACATTTCAACTGGTTCTTTTCCTACTGAATTTTAGAAAAAACAAAATCATACTTCTGAAACCATGCATATTTTCTTGGTAACTCCGTGTCATTCAAGCTCCCTCCTTTGAAAGAAAAAATGCTAATCATATAGTAGCTTGCAATATTTTTGGTGCAAGTTTACCAGGATTCATAATACTTGTGTATTTTTTTGGAATCGTCTCCGAGATAACCATGTTATCAAGTGTTACAAAATTGCTCTGACAAACATCAGAAATGTTCATTAACCCCTCACATTCTCCCTCCCATGCATCAAGCTCAACACATTTTATTCTAGTAGCATGCATGAAACCCGAGTACTACTAATAACATAGGTTACTGATACTAAATCTAGTATATATCTAACATATAGTCACTAGTTAAGGAATATGAAACTAGCTAAATTGCTGCATCTCTTCACATCACACTGCAAGAATTGGCATTCTCATCATTGAACATTTCACCGTAAGCATCCCGTGGCGGTGAGAATGCGCTTCTCTGAGGTGCTCCATAGTAGTAGTCGTCGGCTGAAGATTGCTGATAGTGTTGGTAGCGATATGGCAATGGTTGAGGATAGTAGTAAGGCTCATATGGTGACGAACGGTTGTAGTAGGAAGGGGAGTACTCCTCGTCAATGTAGCCTTGTGATGATGATGGTCCAGGCCTTGCCATCGGCATCGGCGGTGGCATTGACATCGCCGCCGGAGCCGGCGGGGCGGCGTAGTAGGCCGCGCTCGCCGTCGGCCGTGCCACATTGTAGCTCGTGACGTGCACCGGCTGCGGCTGCGGCTGCGGCATGTGATCCACGTAGCTGCCTCCGCCGTATTCCATTGTCACCCTCGCATCGATCGGCCTCTCTTGCTGGTGTTGCTTTGCTTTCCCTTTTGGATCACTGGATTGCTGTCCTGTTGTTGCTGCTGCCTTGGTCTCATTACTTGCATTGCCATTGCCATTGGCGTTGGCATCGGCGCTGGCCTTGGCGTTGGTCATCTCCTGGATTTCTTGAGCCGGTTTTGGAGTCTCATCGGTTCTCTTCTTCGGCTCCGGCGAGGGCTGAGGATTTCTTGGCTCGGCAGCGCTGCTTTCAGCGTTGTCGGCACCTGGCTTTTCTGCAGGTTGATCACTCGGTTTGCTGGATTTGTCGTTTTGGTTCTTAGTCTCCTGGCTTTGGCTCTCTGCAGGCGGCGGTGGCTGCTGCTGCTGCTTCGGCTCCTCTGGCCATGGCTCAGCTTGCTTGCCGGACTTGCGCAGTTTCGCAATGAGGATGCTGGCGTCGATATTTCTTGAGGCCGTGACTGTGACCTTGTTTCTTCGGGCATCGACATCGCATCTGAACACACCTTCATGATCAAAAGGAACACAAAAATTAGGTCAGTGTAGCCATGTTAATTTACTAGTCCATTTTATATTCACAGTATGTATGTCTGCACCTAACATTACCCCCTATCACTTTCATGATTTTTTTTTTCTGAATTCTGCATACTAAAGATGCACATGCAAATATACCTAACGGAGTGCATTATAATTCGTTCTAACTCTTTAAGATACAACTTTTGCAATAAGTTCACAGATGAACTTTGAAGCTGCACAGTTACAAACTAAAGATCGCTCCATATGCGTTTTGTTGATTTGATAAAACATACCAGGAACATTTTGAAGCACTTTCTTCACTTTCTTCTTGCATCCTTCACAATGAATGGAGACCCTCAGCACCAGAGCCTAAATCAGGACATCAGACATACAAAACGACTGATTATCAGTACACTTACATGGCTTTATCTCAAGAAAGAGTAACAGAAAAGGCATGTGTTGTCATGCAGCCAAGAAAAATTTACAGAACAATCAGTGAACTATCTCTAATCCTGAAGAACAGAAAAAGAACACTAGTAACTGAACCATGCTGTTGAACTGAAGAACTTCTTTCATAAGTCATAACAATTAAGAAGAAAGAAAACTAAAAGGATGAAATTTAGCACCTGACACTCTATAGGCTCTGAGCCGGAGGCCATGGGAGCAAGTGAAAGAATTTGCAGGAGGAGGGGAAAGTGAGGGAGGCTTATACTGTGGGGGAGGGTTGAGAAGATTTTATACCCGCACTAGTTTAGCTAGTGAAAAGAATAACAAAAATAACAACAGCTATAGAGGTAGTCGACGTTTCGTTGGGCCTATATTTTAGTTGGGGTGTGACTAGGGGAGGCTCCTTTACAACTTTACAAGTGGACAAAACAAACCCTTTGAGAAGGTAACTTAAAGAGGAGGTGATAGTTGTTCATTTCTCTTCTTTAGAGAGCTCATCATGAGCTGTATCGATGAGATTTTGATGGAAGATAAAAACTACTTTTGGAGGATGAATCATACTTGATATATGTCTTTGGTAATTCCTTTGCTTGTGGAGCTTTTTTTGTTGTTATAATCTTTTATCTTTCGTAAGATATGATTGTCATAGATATATGTAGTGTCGATTCGGCAAATCTTTACACAATATCTATGTTTCAGGGAAAATTCAATTGCTGAAGGATGTTTGCGTAATTATTTTTTTTTTATGTTTAAACACACATGTTCAAAAAGGGAAATATGTCATTCATAAAAACACATACTTGTGAGATATAAAAGTTTAGCTTATAAAAGGATCAACGCAATTTTACACGGCATTGTGTTAGTTTGAAAGTACAAGCTAAAGCCGTATTATATATTATCACTCTTCATGAGTAACAAAATGTCCCCCTGACACTTACTTTTTAACCACCCCTTCTTCATTTACTATGTAGTCAAAGTTTCACAACCCAAACAAGCAAAAGTGAAGAGAATTACATGAAGGAGACGGCACTGAACTACAACGCGGATGAACAAATTAATTTTAATATTAGGACATTCCTCTCATATAGTCTTGTTAAGATTCTTTTCCCTTCCCTGGAGTGTTCTGGTGTTGTAGGCAACCACAGATTAGTGGCTTCCCTTATCATGCCAAATACGAAAAGGATAGGCCGCTGCTTTTGTTAGTGTTTCCCCGTGCAAAGGAGGAGTTTTGTTTTGTCACAAAAGTTGAAAGGTAGCGACCATTATGACATATAATACGCCTTTTTTGCATGGAGAAGAAGAAAGCATCTATTCCAGCCCTGCCTTTTGACAATGCTTGGTTGTCCAAGAGGGGTTTGTTTATGTCTCGCTTTACTCCATGATTAAACGCAAAATGCTGGTCATTATCCACATTTGCTAAAGCTTAATTAGTTACGGATTCATCTGGAATCAATATCTTGTAAAAAAGGAGGAGCATGCAAGGGTATGTGGCATACAGCAAATTTGATATATTGTGTCACACTGGGAAAAAAAAATCAACCATCCTTGAGATATCATGCACTCTCTTACGGCAAGAAATTAATTAGATTGTGTGTCTTTATTGTAGGACTAACTTCCATACTATCTCCTGGCTTATGTGCATGCTGAGCTGATGAGCAATACAATGATGTAAACATAAGTGGCGAAAATGCAGCAGAAGAGAGACGCAAATCTTGATGATAAGAGATTGCGACATCGTAGCCATCCTGATTTCTGCAGTTCTCATTCAAGAAAAGTTAAAGGAGACTTTGACCCATCGACTTTTTAACACCGTCAATTTCAGAGACAAAAAAAGAAAGCCGTCATGTTCAGGTATGCAATTTTCTCCGTCAGAATCTTGAGTTACTCTGTTCCACGATCTAACCTTCATAAACTAGTTCATTGTTTATCGTTCTCGCCAGTTATCATGTAAATTACTGTCAATACTTACTAGAAATCGCTTCATTTTCACAATTCTACTAGTTGTCAGTGCTGAGAACTTCATTTCTGCCACTTGATTTCCCCTAACAAATCAAACTCACGTCATGAAAAATCATTAGGACATAATATATCTCTCCTTTTTCTGAAGTATCTGTGCCTGTCAAGAGCTCCAGGAAATCTCCAGGAAAGAGGCTGGAGCAGCAGCTAGCAGGCAAGCAACATGTTAGGAAATCGCTTGCTGTATTCATCCAACCCAAAGGGGTTTTGGGGGCAATATACAGGGAAAGGCAAATATGCAATAAAGCCCCTATACAACCAGAGAATTACAAGTGTGTATATATATACATCTAACATCCCCCCTCAAACTCACGGTGGATCTACAATACTGAGTTTGGATAGAAAGTGATTATGCTGTGCCCTCGTCTGTGGCTTCGTGAGTAAGTCAGCAAGCTAAAGCTCTGAAGGCACATAGTGAAGGGTCACAACGTGATCCTGCACCTGCGACCTCATATAAGAAACATCAACACCAACGTGCTTGGTGAGTTCATGCTTCACCGGATCTCGAGCCATACTGATCGCACCCATACTATCCGAAGAGAGAGGAGTTGGTGTGGTAGTAGATACACCAAAATCCTCAAGTAGCCACCTCAGCCAGGTGACCTCAGCTGTCACGGCCGCCATGGCCCGCAACTCAGCCTCAGCACTCGAACGGGAAACTGCTATCTGCTTCTTGGTCTTCCATGCAATCAAAGAGGATCCAAGGAAAACACAGTAGGCAGAAAGAGAGCGACGATCAGAGTGATCACTAGCCCAGGTCGCATCAGAAAACGCCTGAAGCCGGAGGGAGCTAGAGCAAGGGAAGAAAAGGCGGCGAGAAGTGGTCCCATGAAGATATCGTAGAACACGAAGAAGGTGAGTATAGTGTAGCTGAGTGGGAGCAGAGACAAATTGACTCAAGATGTGGACAGAGTGAGAGATGTCAAGACGAGTAATCCCAAGGTACACAAGGGTACCAACGAGCTGACGATAGCGAGTAGGATCCGTAAGAGGCTCACTATCAGTAGGTCGCAGGTGAACACCAAGCTTCATAGGTGTGTCAACAGTGCGGTGATCAGTGAGAGCAGCACGAGAGAGGAGGTCTTGAATATACTTCTCCTGGGAGAGGTAAATGCCCTCAGGTGTGGAAGAAATCTCAATCCCAAGGAAGTAACGAAGAGGACCCAAATCAGACATCAAGAGTGTGTCACTCAGACGTTTCTTGACAAAGGTAATGAACGAAGAGTCATCACCTGTGATGATCATGTCATCGACATAGAGAAGAAGAAGCGTACGACCACGAGGAGAGGTGTGAATGAAGAGAGCCGGATCGTGATCACTGGGTTTGAAGCCAGCATCACGGACAACAGAGGAGAAGCGCTCAAACCAGGCTCGAGGAGCCTGCTTGAGGCCGTGAAGAGAACGACGCAGCCGACAAACCATACCAGCAGGAACAGAGTACCCAGGGGGTGGCTGCATGTAAACCTCCTCACACAGCTCGCCATTAAGAAAAGCATTCTGAACATCGAGTTGGGAGATGGACCACTGACGAACCGAAGCAACAGCGAGAAGGGTCCGAACAGTGGTCATGTGAGCAACCGGAGCAAAGGTCTCATCATAGTCACGACCGTGCTCCTGCTGAAAACCACGCGCTACAAGACGAGCCATATAGCGCTCAAGGGAGCCATCGGAGCGAGTCTTGACCTTGTAGACCCACTTGCAAGTGATCGGAGTGATGTGAGGCGGGAGGGGAACCAGATCCCAGGTGCCAGTGCGCTCCAAAGCAGCAATCTCCGCAGCCATGGCATGCTGCCACTCCTGGTGGGCAACAGCCTCCTGGTAGGAAGTGGGCTCAACAAGAGCAGCGGCGATGAAACGATAGCGAGGAGGAGGCTGAATAGTGCTACGATCATGTAAATCATACCGAGGAGTAGGCTCAGGCGGAGTGGTGGGAGATGAGGAGACAGGTCACGAACGACGAGTATAGTACTGAGTAATTTGATGAGGGGGAGAGGGTGGCGAGAAAGATGCTGGCTCTGGAGACAATGGTGGGGAGGGAGCTAGCGCTAGAGGTGAAGGTGGTGAATGGGATCGTGGCGCTGGAGGCGAAGGTGGTGACAGCGGAAGATGGGAGGGTGGTGAATGTGATCGTGGCGCTGGAGGCGAAGGTGATGACAGCGGAAGATGGGAGGGTGAGTCAAGTAGAGAGAGAAAAGAGAGGGAGTCAGGTGTAGTCGAAGGGATAGTAGCGGGTAAACGAGGATAGTAGGAACGAGACTCATCAAAGGTGACATCCCGAGAAATTCTCATCCGACGAGCAACAGGGTCATAGCAGCGATAGCCCTTATGCTCCGTACTGTATCCAAGGAAGACGCACTCAACTGACTGGGCTGTCAGCTTGGTGTGCTCACGAGGAGGAAGAAGAACGTAGCACACACACCCAAAACATCGAAGATGATGGTATGTAGGAGCAGAGCCAAAAAGATACCCATAAGGAGTGCATCCCTGAAGAACGGTGGATGGCTGTCGGTTGATGAGAAAGACAGCCGTAGAAACCGCCTTAGCCCAAAAGTGAGGGGCAAGGTCAGCGGAGAGCAGAAGAGCACGAGCAGTCTCAAGGATGTGACGATGCTTGCGCTCAGCTACACCGTTCTGAGCATGAGCACCAGAACAAGAGAACTGAGCAAGAGTACCCTGGTCAGCGAGATAGTGACGATGTGCATCGGAAATATACTCACCAGTAGAGTCCGCACGAAAAGCTCGAATGGGAGTGTCAAACTGAGTGCGAACCATAGTGGCAAACTGCTGATAAGTAGAAAGAAATTGGCCACGAGAAGACATAAGATAGATCCAAGTAAATCTCGAATAGTCATCAACAAAAATCACATAGTAAGAGTGGCCCTCTTTCGAAACGAAGGGAGCACGACCCCAAACATCCGAGTGAACAAGGTCAAAAGGACGCTGAGACACTGACTCGCTAGAAGGATAGGAGAGTTGCAGCTGTTTACCAAGCTTGCAACCCGTGCAACAAAGAGCAGACTCACCAGAGACTGGACCTAAGACACCACTACCAACTAGTATGGACAGTCGAGAGCCAGAAAGATGACCCAGACGACGATGCCACTGCTCAAAAGTGGTAGTAGAGGAAGTAGCAAGGACGATAACAGAAGAGCTGGGTGTCTGGCTGTCAGAAATAGGCAACGGAAGACGCAGCCAATCAAGCTCCCATAGGCGCTGAGAATCCCGACGCCTAGGCCCAGTCCCCACCAGAAAACCTGTACGAAGGTCCTGGACACAACAAGAGTCAGCCTCAAGAATGATACGACAACCATGATCAGTGATCTGACCAGCGGATAATAACTGCATGATGAGTTTGGGAATATGCAAAACAGTAGGAACATGAAAAAGAGGAGTCGAAAGAGTGCCCCGTCCAGCAACAGAAAGAGAAGTGCCATCAGCAGTGTGAATAAGGAGAGGTGGACTAGGAATGGACATAGAGGATAGGTGATTCGAATCAGGAGTCATATGAAAGGAAGCGCCAGAATCAAGAAACCATGGAGATGATATACCTGGTGGTGGTGGTGGAGTGGAACCAGAAGCAGAAGCAGTAGTCCCATGTGCTGACATAGCAAGGCGGCGAAATAGCGTGAGAGCCTCTTGCTCGGCGGGAGACAGCGAGCGAGAATCCTGCTGAACGAATGGCCCCCTCGAGCCTTGAGAAGGACGACCACCACGACAAGCCCAGTCGCGCTGCTTCTTGCGACAAACCGAGGCCTCATGGCCAGGTCTATCGCAATAGCCGCACAGGCGACCCGAAGATAGAGCCGAAGGGGTCGCCGCCACTACTGGAGTCGAAGATGACGGTGACGAAGGCACGGGGGACGGTGTGGGAGCCGGTGAAGCTAGAACCCGAGCAGCTAGAACTAAAGCAGACTACTGGTTCCGGTTCACAGCCCCTGTACGAAGGCGTGTCTCCTCAGCACGCAACTCAGGCATCGCCTCATCAAGCGATGGACGCGGACGACGTGTCAAGAGCTGGGACCTGACTGGCTCAAACTCAGGACGAAGGCGAGAGAGGAACTCGTGAAGACGAAGAGTCTCCCGCTGACTGCGGTGGCGGTCACAGCACCTGCAAGTGCCTGCAGCACAAAACTCGGCACCCAAGCTGTCCAAGCGATGCCAGATCCCACACATCTGGCGGTGGAAGTCCCCCACAGCGTGATCAAGCTGACGAAGCGACTGAGCCTCCTCCACTACTGCAAGGTACATCGCCTCGTTACCAATCTCGTAACTCTGACGAAGGTGAGCCCACATCTGCTGCGAGATGGGAAGACCCCGGAGGGTGAGCGAGAGATCTGTCTCCATGCTCGCAAGAAGGATAGCCTTGGCACAAGCCTCCTCCCGAAGCCAAGTCGCGTAGTCAGCAGACTCCGATTGATAGGTGTCCATTGAAGCTTCAAAAGCCTCTAGAAGAGCGGCCTTAGCAGCCTCATCCGCATCAGACGGGTAGGTGAGTGGTGCCGGAAGACAAGGGAGCGGGGGACAGACCCGCTCACCCGTGAGATAGCCCCACAGCTGCTGACCGCCCATGTGAATCTCCATGTGAAAGGCAAACTCACCTCAATTGATACCCGTGAAAAGAACAGGACATCGGGGCACAGGGATAGCACCCGGTCTCCCTAGGGCCGCCATGAGGAAAGCGACAGGAAGGCCTTTCTTCGTCGTCTACTTCTTCTTCTTCTTCTTCTTCTTCTTCTTTTTGGAAGTATATAAAAGGAAGGAAAAGATAAGGGTGAAAGCACTCGGCGGGCAGGGGCGCGTGGCGGGAGAGGCCGAGCGGAGCCGACGGGGGCGCGAGGCGAGCGTGGCGGCGGAGGCCGACAGGGGCGCGGGCGCGATGCCGGGCGGCGGCGGAGGCCGATGGCGGCAGCGGGTCCCGGCGACGCGTGGAGGTGCGCGGCAGTGGCTCGCGGCAGGGGCTCGGGGGCAGGGGCGCGCGGCGGGGGCGGAGGTAACCCTAAAGCTCTGATACCATGTTAGGAAATCGCTTGCTGTATTCATCCAACCCGAAGTGGGCAATATACAGGGAAAGACAAATATACAATAAAGCCCCTATATAACCAGAGAATTACAAGTACGTATATATATACATCTAACACAACAAACCAAACATATGAACTCCGTCATTTGTTTGTCTGTTCCTTTCAAGAGTTTCTTCCTTACTTCACCTTCTCTTCTCACCATCACCACAAACCAAGATGATAATGGCTGCTCCTGCTCTGTTGCTTCCTCCTTTTCTCTCCTCTGTTACTCTTAGCTGGAAAAAGAGATGGCACAGACTCAGACTGATGCGAAAGCAAAAGGAGGGAGGAGTGCAACAAAAGCAACACCATAAAACGACAGAATCAGCGATGCGTCATGCAACCGCCTGAGATTAAAAGACAAAAGATACGATGGTCTTTCACCTTCAGAGACCGTGGATTTTGATTTCGATGTATCTTCTCCTTTTTCAGGAGTGGTTTACGTCGTCGTCGTCGTCGTCTGGTGAGTTCTTGTTGAGTTGTGTGCGGGAGGAGTGAAGAATATGGCGGCCTCGGCCGGCGGCAGTGACGTGATGTGCTTCGTCGTCGTCGAACTTGGTCTGGACGTGCACGTAATGCGGCAGCAGCGACAGAAATTCAGAAATGGAAGAGATGCATGCAGAGAGAAAGGTGCGTGGCGTTTGGTGGCAACGTAGAGACGCTTTAATTACTGCTACGTAGCCAAGCCTGCAGCTAAATTAGTTATTAGATGTTCTTTTGTACTGTCAAATTAGTTGTTTTTTTAATTCTCGAGCTGCAAGTTCGAATTTGTTATGCACATATCTCATTCACATTGTTGACAGGTTAACCATTTATATCATTTTTTACAAGCTCAACTTGCTACACGATCTCGATGTTATTGGACGGACGAATTGGGAGATGCTGGGCCGGCCCAAGGCCATGCACTGCAGCCCAAGAAGCCACATAATTCTGTTGTGAGAGTACGTTTCCGTAACCCTTTCCTCTCTTAGATTTTGGCCTGCCCAATTTTGCTGCTTACCGCTTTCGTTTGTGCTGTTTTTCTCTCGCTTTTCACCTCACCGTATTTTTTCGGGGCATTTACAAATTTACCAATGGTTTTTTATATTTTACAAGAATACTATTCGAATGATAGTTCTGTGGTATTTTTTAATTTTTTATGACAGTTTTATAATAACGATTGACAAAAATTTGCAATTACCCCTATATTTTTTTTTTCAAAAAACTACTACTACTTCCGTTTTATAATAATTGCTACATTACTCTTAGGCACCATTCTTGAGAGCTTATAGCTTAAGTGTATTTTCTCGTTTTCCATGAACACGCTTCATGAATTGCTAAACGGTGTGTTTTTTAAATACTTTATATATAAAATTTTCTTTTAAAAAAATCATATAAATCTTTTTTTAAAGTTTATAATAGTTAATACTTAATTAATTGTGTGCTAATGACTCGTCTCGTTTTACATGTCTCTAATAAGTTGAAACTATAAGCTACTTCAAACGGTGTCTTAACTGATTAGACTATGATGAATGAGAATTTTGTGCTTATATTTAAGACGTCAGTACTTTGATAATTTGCTATCTTTTTTAGCATCTACATTTTTTTGAAAAAAAATGAATAGTCAAAGTTTAAAAATAAATAGTATCAGCATCAGTTATTCGAAAATGGAGAGAGCAGTTACTAGTACGCCTTTATATTACTGTGGACAGGTGCACTACATCGTATCTTTAGTTTGGACTTGAGATACACTACTGCCACATACGTTGCAAAATACGTACAAGCATATACTCGTGGTCGAATTTCTAAGAACCTGCAAGACTGCAAACACATTGCAGCCACACAAAGTTAGCCGGATCTGATTCCACCAACGGTTGAGATGGGCCGAGGTGGCATGTGGAGATGGAACCGGAGTCGACAGAGAACGACATGGAGTCAAAGACAAATACTGCTCATGTTCTATCCCAATTATCTGTGTACGCATAGTTGCATATACTGTACGCCGATGGATCATGTGAGGACTGAGGATTGAGGCGTGAACAAGAAAACAAAACAATCGATTTTTTTGTGAAAATTTTTTATTTTTATATTTATTTATTAAAAGATTTGCAAAAGTAGATTTTTGTTTGAAAAAATTATAAAAATAGACTCCCACCGCCCTCTGGGAGAGCGATTTTTAAAAATCGTCTTTCCAGAGGGCGATTTAATGATGTGGCGGCCGGCCGTCAGCCATTTTGCAGGCGGCCCCCTTGCCCCTGGGGACCGGCCTCCTTCCCCGCGCGCCCGCAGGCCGGTTCCCCTCGCCCACCTTCGGCCGCGCCCCTCGCCCGTGCCCGTGCCTGCGTCAGCGCCCCTCGTCCATGCCCGCGCCCCTCGCCCGTGCCCTCGCCCGCGTCCGCGCCTCTCGCCCGTGCCCTCGGCCTCGCCCCTCGTCCGTGCCCGCGCCCGCGCATTTTGCAGGCGGCCACCTTGCCGCCCTTTGAGAGGGCGGTTTTTGGGAGGCCGGGGGGCCGCCCGCAAAATGGCTAACGGGCTGATGGCCGTCGGCCGGGGGCCGTCAGCCACATCATCAAATCGCCCTCTCAAAGGGCGATTTTTAAAAATCGCCCTTCCAGAGGGCGGTGGGAGTCTATTTTTGTAATTTTTTCAAACAAAAATCTACTTTTGCAAATCTTTTAATAAATAAATATAAAAATAAAAAATTTTCTTTTTTTGTAGCATGCATGATTGGCATTCTTGGCCAAGGCCCATCCTTTTATTTTGAAAAAAAAAAAAGTAAGTGTCACCTCAAAATTTCTGTAGTAATATTGGTGATGTTTCTCAGTTAAATTACCTATGGTAGGTCTTACATAGTCCTTGGTTTTTTTCTCAAATACTTGTAACTACAGATGAAAAATATACATCACAGTTTAGGTACAGAGTGGGCAAGCCACACAGTGTTATATAATAGCTAGTGGAACTAAATAAGTAGTAGAATTATATAATATACTCCTACAATTTTACATTGCAGTCATTATGTATGACCTTTTTAATACTTTTTAATATACATTGCCTAAAACATATTCTCGCCGTGTTTTAGGGCCCCTTTAAAACGCAGGAGCAAGAAAACATAGGAGTAGGAAAAAGTAGGATTTTGATAGAAATACAAGTATAAAAGATAGAATTATAAAATATAGAAAAATACAAGAATGATTGTTTGAATGAAACATAGGAAAAACACATAAATTAAAGGACACATAATGACTCAAATAAAAATTTCCATGAGATTTGACTTCATGCTAACATTCCTTCAAAATCTTCTTCCATTGAGTCATTTCATAGGAATTTCATATAATTTTTGGAGTCTCAATCCTATGTTTTTCATACAAATCAAAGAGGCGTACTATGACATGTCATTAGTCTTAAAGATAGTTTGGTACATGTGAAGATTTATGAATCTAGCTTTGTTTACTAGTAAGATTTTATAAAGACCAACAACCAGCCTCCACATGAGAGGAGCCCACGATGAATATAACGGCAATTCAGATGGGGCTTAATTAATTCCATGATTCCATCCTAGCTCTAGAGAATCAATTTAGCGAGGTTTGCTCTTGGCCTAACAAACGAATAAGCGCAGGTATATACCCAAAGGATATGATATGGCATTTCTGCTAACTTATTCTCATTTGGCGTTATTAGTCATTTTTAATACTTCATTTGCTTACTTTTTTAATTTATCTTTTTAGCACTTTATATGGAATTAGTTGTCACATCAAATTCCCCACTTATTCTTTTTTCATATTTTTACATTTAGTTGCTTCCCTCTCCCCTATACACACAGTATACAACATAGAGTATATATTACAACATATATATAAGGAGTACTCCCTCTGTCTCACAATATAAAAATTTAGTACTAGATATGACATATTCTAGTACTATAAATCTGGATACTAAGATGTATCACATTCAATACTAGGTTTTTTTATTTTTGAGATGGAGAGAGTAATAATTAATGCTATGAATGAGGTCACTTAAAAAAAAACTCCATCCATCCTTTAAAAAAGTAATTCCTGGCTATTAGTTAAGAATTGGTTTTTTTCAGCCACGTTAAAAACATAATTAGGTAATTAACTATCGCGTGAAACAGTGAAACCAAATTGAGAGAGTGTACTGTTTGACCACTTGAATTTGCATGTGCCCGGTCCTAGCTAGTTGGTCAAACCAAATAAGCGAGTAGAAGAAACTGCTGCGTGCGTATGTACTTCTGAGCTACTCCATCAAAAAAATAAAGTTATTTCTATCACTTAAGCTTTATTTTAAAATAAAGTTATTTCTCTATCTATTTCCTCATCTTAACCGAACACAACCATTCTTCATTTAATTTCTTCATATATTTTCTCTTCTTAAACCATTATAACCTTATCTAATTATTTTTATCTATTTTTTTAATATTTATATTTAACTCTAAAAATACTTATATTTTAGGACCGGTAACAGCAGTCCTGCTCTATGAAAGCTTCGAGATCCGGACCTCCTCCCAGTTTGTTCACGTGAACATGGAACTATGGAAGCATGCATGGTGATGCAGCTTCGGCCGTACTGCGTCCATGTACCGCAATTTTGCTGACCACCAATAGCTAGAGACGCAAAGCACAACAAGACAGATCTATAGTAGACGACCCGTGAACATGCTAACCCTGCAAACTTCACTGTTGCCCAGCCTACACTCATATCTACCTACTCCATTTTTTAAAAAATATAAAAACTAGTAGTAAATATAATACCATCGTCTAATTTTATAGAAATAGTTGGTATCACATCTAATACTATTTTTTTATATTTTAAGACGAAATGCTTAACGCAATACCAATGACAAAAGACAACTTAACAACGCTAAGTACGTACAACAATCAATAATTCCTAACTAATGATACAAACCCATTCAGACGAAGGCAGATCGATCGAGTAGCTAGATGAGAGAGATGATCAGACGAGCAAGTAATTAACAGTAGATTAGCAGATGATGGAGTAGCTAGGGCAGGCAATCGAGGTAGAGTAGTTAATTAGATTTAGACGTCGATGACGCGGAAGGCGTCGCGGTTCTTGACGACGATGTCGTACATGTGGACGGAGCCGAACTGGGAGAAGTCCTTGGGGAGGGAGATGAGATCCACGGACGAGCGCTTGTGGAACTGGAGCATCGGCATGCCGCCGCCGCTGCCGCCGCCGCCGGAGCCGGAGAAGTAGCGCTCCCAGCCGAGCGCGGCGAGCTTCCGCTCGAGCGAGGCGTAGGAGGCGACCACCTCTCCCGTCGGCATGTGCAGCAGCGCCTTGCGCCGGATCCCGCCGCCGACGCCGCCGCCCGCCGCGTTGTTCGCCGACGCCGGCGGGTTCTCCACCAGCTTCACCACCCCGTTCCGGAACACCCACACGCCCGACATATATGCTAGTAGCTTCTTGTGTTCTTCTTAGCTAGCTATACTGTTATGTGGATTTAATTATTTGGTGGTATTTTTGGGTGCTTGGATTGTGGATGGAAAAGGATGGCAAGCGAGAGGGGGCTATAAATAGGGACTCAGCCGTGCAACGGTGCACGCTGGCAGCTGCAGATTAATCAATAATCATCACTGCGATTTGTGCACATGTTACCTTTTTTTTTTTCCTTTTGCTGACGAGATTCGTGTACGTGCATGATCTGTATATATATTTGTGGAGCAAATCGCAAGATCAACTATCGATCCCCTTGGGAACATATGAATTTTATTTTTTAAAAAAAATGTTTGTAAATTAATTCATTAAGACTTTGTGCTAGCTAGATACTACCTCGTCCGGTATTATAATTTTATTTGAGAAACTTAAGATTCTGAGAAGCTAGTTATTAAGAGTTTTTTAGCTCCTTGATTCTAAAACTACGTATTCGCAGAATCTGAACAAAAAATTAGATTGTTTGAGAGAGCTGGAGATTATAAGAAACATTGCCGTTCCCAGAAGCTCTCTCAAATAGAGCCTATGGCCTTGTTTGGGGGAGTTTATGCCAGCTGCAGCTTTTTTCAGAATATTCAAATAGCAGAAGCTTCCAAATAATTTAGATTCTCATCCAGATTATAAGAATTTATAGTTGTAGAATTCAAAATATGAAATAAAAGCCAAAAGTTGAAAACTCCAGCTTCTCTATATTCTTATCAACTGGTTTCTCACTGGCTGTTTCTCAGAATCTTAATTCTTAAGCTTTGCAAACAGGGCATATAGCTATTTTTATGATTCAAATTTTATCCTATAATATAATTACTTCTCCGTCTACTTTCTTATCTCAACCAATCATAAATATCTCATTTAATTTTTTCGTCTGTTTTTTTATCTCAATCAATCATAATCTTCTCTCAATTAATATCACCGTATTTCTTATTCTCTTTAAAAAAGTAAAGGATGCAGGAAGTAGCTAGCTGGAGAATCAGTGCACTGTGCACAACTGCACATTCTGTGAGGGGCGGATCTGTGGTCGATCGGAAACGGATGGTCCAGACCACGCAAGGCCTTAATTTGCTGCTGCAGCATGATCTTTGCATGGTCAGCAGAGCATCGCATTCGATCTCTATATATGCTTACTGGAGACTGGATCGAGTAGTACGTCTGCACGTATCCTGATCTACGGCTAGGGAGGCATATATGCATGTGTCGTAGCTTAGCTACAGCGTAGCCTGCATCCTCCAAATCCATATAAATAATTAAGAGTGTCAAAGTTTCGCTTTGAACCGCTCTTAAACCGATTTATTAACTTTGGATTAGATATTTTTATTATTGTTGCACTTTGAATCATCCTAAATAGCCTTTCTTAAGTACACATCAATGATCTTAAGCACATCGGTTTTGGCACACCGATGAACTCTCCCGTTTATGTGCATGTCATATCTTTCACCGGAGAAAAAGCTAGATATTACAAGAAAAGAGAATTGGATAGTCCACGCTACAAAAATGGTAAAAATACCTAATCCAAGATAAAAAGATTAGTTTAAAGATGATCTAAACTAAAACTGTGATAATAAAAAAAATAACCCAAACTATAATTTACTCAATAATTAATTACCAGCGATCGAGTAGGGATGGTTCCTAGCTTCAATATATTCCGCCCGGAATCTTTATATATGTTCGATATAGCTCTCCGCCTTATCTCTTGGGTATATACTTTGCCGTTATGTGCACAGAAGCATGTTCATCACTACATGAACCTAGCTAGCTAAGCTTCCCTTTGTTCTTCTTTCCATCATGCACTTTTTTCTTTTCTATCTTTTTTCACATGGAAGCTATGATTTTTGGGTTCAATAGAGGCCGTTTGTAGCCCTTCAATCTTTCTCAAAGTCCATTGTTCACCCTGAATTACAAAACCGGTTGTTTTTTAACCTTAACTAGTTTCAAATTCAGACACATAACACCTTATAACATATTTTAAGTTGGTTTTGATATATCGCAGTGGTTTTTTGGTGACGTGTACTTCATTTATGTAAATTTCATAGTGTGGACCTAGAGAAACTAAATGTATTAACAAAATGTGCTACGAATTAGGAAAACCACCTCTATTTCAAACAAAATCACTAAAAACTTGTCCTAGGGTATTTTGTTTTTGCCCAGTTTTAAAAGTTGAGGGTAAAAACAATCTATTTTGTAGTTTAGGGTGAAAAATTGACTTCGAGCAAAACTTAAGGGTTAAAAATGGACTTTACCTTTTTCATTTCTAGCTTATTTTTTCCGTCAGCTTAGCGTTATTGCCTTGGCTAGACTGACACGAGACAATTTGCCAGCTGGCCATCAGTTAGAGCGTAGTGATAAGCTAGGAAAATAAATAAATAAATCAAACAAAAATAGTTCATGTGTAAAACTTTTATATTTGTGTTCTTATCGATTTAAAAGTCAATGCTATAAAATAAACTATAATAAAAAAGCCTCCAAATCAAGTCTTAAGTTCAAAATCCAAATTTTTTATTGTGGCTAATAAACCAATAAACAAATGATGAGAGTGGGTCAGACAGTATATATGTTATACTATAAGACCATTTCTAGTGGGAGTATTTATTTCTGTGTTTTCAAGAGTGGATATTTAGTTGATGGTTAAAATAGCACATATAATACAATATTTTATTTTTGCTGTTTTATAGAAAATACATGCAAGTGACAAGCTATATTGGAAACAGCGTAACTCTGGTTTCATGTAGATAAAACATGTTTTATCTCTTTATTAATTACTTATTATATCATTAAACATATTATTATATATTGATATAATATCCTATTTAACGAGAATGAATTTTTTCATTGAGAGTGGCAGGACGGTGCTACTCCCAGCTAGCCAGCCGGCCGGGGACATGCATGCTACACTGATGTACCGTGCACGGATCAGCAGCAGCCAGCACCCAGCAGCACGCATGCATGCACATGCAGCTATGCTAGGTAGCGCACAGTGCAGCCAATGGTGATATCCATGGAATCCAATCCTCGATCCAGGCATGCATCGATTCTAGCTACTCCTTCCCTTTCAAAATATAATAACTTCCCTACACCAAAATAATATAGTAACTTTTGTTTTAAATATAACAACTCACCATATATAAAAGATAACTTTTACTATTATCTATACTACCTCTTAGCTTAATTATCATCCCAATTATCCTGATTTCACGCTATATCCATCCCGAGAAGACAAACAAATCTTTTTTTACTTCTCCTTAATAAGCGTATCTAGACTAAAAGTTGTTAGATTTTGGAATAGAGATAGTATATAATCTCTTCAGTTTTTAATATATGACACTATTGACTTTAAACTTATGTTTAACCACTCGTTTTATTAAAAAATGTAATTGCTATTTTTTTATTTGTTTTATCCTTATACCTTATATTTTTCATTTGTACAAAATTTTCGAATCAAACAGTCTAAAAGCTAATGAATAAGACGAATGATTAAACATATGCCTATAAGTCAACAGCGTCGCACATTAAAAATAGAAGAAAATACTATTATGTAATATACAATATATGCAAATGGATTATTAGCATCGATTCGCCGGCGCCGGTCGAGATTAGATAGCGAAAACAACAGAGAGAGGGATCCAAATTCTGCCCTATATTCTGATGGATGATATGATATCGCCGGCTTTAGGTGATCGAGGAGATTGCTCGATCCATCGCCATCGACGGAATGAACAGTTGCGTGCACAAGTATTTTGACCCCGGACGTCGCTATCGACCTCATCATCACGTCGTCATCGCCGTCGACCCATCATCATCCATGCCATGCATCTCTACCTCGATGCTGCCTGCCTGGAGCGCGAAAATGTGGCCAATAATCTTCTTGTAGCAGATTGTTTATCTGATTGCGTTAAGTGCTATCTCTGCCACGTACGTGCGTGCAGTTACTCCCTTTAATATGCCTGAAATTTACTGGTTAATTTGATTTGTTGCCCAGGCTATCCCGCCAAAAGCTGGTAATATCAAAATTTGGCGTTACTAAATTTGGTTGATAGCGTTATTAATAGTTATAACTTCGATAAATATTTTGGTAGAATAACAATGATTAGACTTATTATCCTACCAAAATTTGGTACAGATAAAAGTGACAGCAAAATAAATCCTCAGTTGTTAGCAATTGATTGTTGAGGTTAACTATATGAGAATTAGGCAGGAAAAAAAGTACTTCCTCTGTTTTAAATTATAGCAACCTAATACTAGATTAGACGTCGCATAGTATTACAAATCTGGACAGACCTTGTAGTACTATGTGATATCTAATATAGTAATTGGTTGAAAAAAAATCAAGTAAACTTTATACTAATAATTTAAAACTTTTATCTCTAATTTTAAAACTTTTAATTTAATTTTTGAAACCTTCAACTCAAATTTAAAAGCTATCAACTGAGAATTTAAAAAAATCTACTCAGAATCTAAAATTTTCAACCCAAAATTTAAAACTTTTAATTAGATTTTCTAAACTTTTAACTGAAATATAAAACATTAACTCTATCTATTTATATTATTTTATAATTAAAAATTATTAAGCATTAATAATAAATAGTTAGTACTTAATTGAGGGTTTAGAAGGTACGGCTATCGCGTGAGCTAGCCCGACCTCATTGTATTTTAGAACGGAGAGAGTATAATACTACTGTATGCCGCTAGGACCTCCATTATTCGAGCTCCTGACTTGCGTGGACTACACAGTACATACTCTTCTACAACTCTACGTGCGCATGTGACTGCAGTAGCCCAATCCTTCGCTTGTGCTACAGCGATTAGCCTCTGCACGCTGCACAGATGCATGCATGAAGCTGTGCAAGACTGTTCTTCGATCAGTCGACCATTCGGCATGCATGTACAACACATCGATCCAGAATTAAATTATGGGTGGCTTTTTTTGACTGTGACTCGCCTGATTGGCTCTGACGCGAGGGCAGTATATATGGAGGGAGGTTAATTGGGCCACCACGAGTTGTCGCAATCGTACGGATTAATCGGTCACGGTTACACTGTTTATCGATCCACAACATTACGCTCTTATGTCCCTGGTGTTTTTTTTATTCATTGGAACATTGTCATAAATTATTTACTTCATACTTTTAGAAATATATTATTAAAAATAGTCTTCTACTGTATTGATTATAACACGGTTTCTAAGTTAGTATTTTCTCCGTCCTTAAAAGACGGTTGTTTTAATTAGTCAAAACGAGATTAAGTATGATATCAAAAGACTACTGTGCTTTTAATTGGTGTAAAGAGAAAATTGAGAGAGGGAGAAAACAAGTAGGATAAGACAGTCCTATTGATTAGATAGTTAAAACGATAAAATTATATTAAAGATGTCTAGTGGATCCCACTCTAAACTCTTTATAGGACAAATTCTTGATCTAAAACAACAGCTTTTTAGGGTCGGAGAGAGTAACATTTGTGAGGTTTATAATATATAATATTTAATCTATCTAAATGACTTTTAGGGACGAAGAGAGTAGCATTTCTAAGGTTTATAATATATAATATTTAATTTATCTTTATGGCCAAGTAGATAACCCATCAGCTTTCATCAGCGAATAATGTATATATACATAGTGAAAAATGAAATCTGGGTGAATAACATGAAAAAGATTATGTACATGTTGTGATAACTTTGAAAATGGATTTTTTTTCTTCTTTTTCCATAAATAATAAATCCCCTGTAGCATTGTGGAATCACGGATTTGTTCGCCCACAGAAAAGCCTAAATGAATGAAGAAAGTTTTCCTCATTGGACAAAGGTGAATTAATTCCATCTGTTGGATTACATTAGGATACATTTTCCAAAAAGAAAAAAATTAAAAAGAGGGAATCGTTTCATTGTTTATCTCAATTTGGAGATGCGTACGAAGCCAACAGTTGCATGGCTTTGCGCACGTGAATCTATCTATCTGCAGATTGATTGATGAGCAGAGCCCGGCAGCCACAAACCATAGCTCAGCTAGAATCCTACTCTCTCTGTCATAAAATAAAAAAAAATAGTATTAGATGTGTCATATCCCAGTACTATGAATTTGGACGTAGTGTACTACGAATCTAGACAAGACTATGCCAGATTCGTAGTATTAGAATGTGTCACATTTGGTAATAGTTTTTTATTTTAAAACGAAGGGAATACTGCATATATAGATTCGTCAGTATATATTTTTCAATGGAAAATTCTCCAGTATATATGTTTTTACAGAATTTGAAACACACATGACACGTGGAGTAATTATTGGAATGGATGCGCCACCCAATTATATATTCCCCGCTCAAAAGAGAGAAAAATAAAATGCTAGTGGAGCATTGGTGCACCTAGAATTAATGCTCCCTAATTTGTGGAAGATGATGCAATACAGATTCTTACTTTCAGACAGAAACGGATGGATTCCTCTCTCTCTCTATGATTGTGGCTTGGTGGTTCAAACAGCCCATAAGCCACAGAACTAGAGAAGCCTCGAAATATCTCAAACAAACAGAGCTTCATGACTGTGTTAGTGTTCCCTCTGTTTCTAACTTTAATCATTAATTTTTAAAAATTTATATAGTTTAACATCATAATATTTATAATATTAGATTCGTCATGAGAAATATTTTTATAATATGATATGTTAAACTATATAAATTTTTAGAAATTAAAGATCAAAGTTAAAAATGTTTGGCTTAGGATAAAACTAAACCGATAAGTAATTTAAAGAGAAGAGTAGCTCTTTGGAGCATATATGATGCGACTGAAAGTGAAAATATTTCATATCCCTGAGTACAGTCTGCAACTGAATCTAATATGTAATCCATTAGGACTCAGAGTAGGATTATAGAGTATTCATGATTCAAAATAGTGTTCTAACGTACTCATGAAGATGAAAATATTAGTCAACCTGAATTAGTTCAAGTTCTGCAGAGTCCTAATTACTGAAAGCAACACTAGTACTTCCTGGAGATGTTTTGAAGTCTGAGTATGAACCCAAAAGACTGCCACAAGGATGAAAATTACATTTGATCCTGGTGCACATGCAATAATTTAATTAGCATGTATTAATAGAGAGTCAGCTCAACAGACAACCCTTTGTAGAAAGAGGTTTTTTTCTGACGTGGAGTGACTTGGAGCTTGCACCAAGCTCTACCTTTGAATATGTCTATTATAGGAGGTATAACTTTCTACTTGGAAACTATATTATCATATTTGAAACTATAAAAGTTACCTTTTTGTAACACTTAACATTCTTGTCACAGCAAACCATGTGCATCCTAAGAATTGGTACCCCATTCCTCTGATATTCTGCCGTCCTTGGGGTAAACTTCCAGAAAATGTACCTTGTCATCCGAAGCTTGCAGATTTTGCCAACTGTATGAAGAACAAGGGGCGTGGTATGTCAATTTTTGTTTCGATTATTGACGGTGATTATCATGAACTGGCCGAGGATGCAAAGACTGCTTGTCGTCAGCTGGGCACTTACATTGAGTACAAACGCTGTGGAATCCATTATCTGTGAGAGATGTAGGATTGATGCTTCTTCTGTCTCAGCTTCTGCTCACAAAAGAGAGCTTTGAAGCTGCAAAATCCAAGTGTTCTGCATAGCCGAAGAGGACACTGATGCTGAGGAGCTGAAGACCGACGGAAAAAAGTTCTTGTATGATCTTCGAATGCATGCTGAGGTCATCATCGTGACTATGAAGTCATGGGAACCTCACATGGAGAGCAGTAGCAGTGGTGCTCAGCAGGATGATTCTCAAGAGGCTTACACAAGTGCACAGCGAAGGATCAGCACATACCTCTCTGGGATGAAAGAAGCCGCACAAAGAGAAGGTCGTCTGCTAATGGAGGATGCAAAACCAATTCTTGACTACGAATCTAGACATACCCTCTCTCCACCGTCATTAAATCACCCCGCATATTTCTATATGGACGTGCTTACAGAGAACCTCTCGCTCATGTTAATAGTTAGGGGATAGAGATGTTGTCACATTCTTCACATAATTAGAGATACATACGTTTGGTGGCTCTACCGCCATATGGTTGTTGTAACATCGTACCAAAGTGGACAATCAGATTTTGTGCAGATTTTACAGCTGAAAGTTAGAAGCCATCACCTTGAAGACTTAGATAGTGTTTTTTTTAACTTGTTAGTGTGGCTTATAAATCGTACGTGAAACTAAGATGAGTAATTAGCGTGTGATTAATTAATTATTAACTATTAAAAAGTTAAAAAAATAAATTTATTTGATTTTGTAGAGATAGTTTCATATATAAAGTTTTGTAAAAAAACATCATTTTATGTTTCGAAAAACATGCTAATAAAAACTGAGACACAAACTATAAGCTAAAAAGAACACCGCCTTACCCTGAGATAAGAGTTCGCTGGGCCGTTCACTGGCATATTTTGTTCGTCAGCTACAGCATCTCCATTGTTTTCTGGACTTAACCGATTCACATATAGCAAGCTTCCATACAATTACTTAATTGTCACAATTTTGTAGCCCTGGTGTTCATACGTGTAACAACTTTAGAAATGCAACGCTTCCTTTTGCACTGAAACAGTAGCAATGGTGATCACATTTTATATACTTCGAGTTGATGTAATGAGCAAACTGAGGTGGCTATTATCTTGGCCTGTGATGAAATAATATTTCGTTGGCATGTTATTGATTGGCATGACGTTTATACTGATACATGTAAAAATCAGCTGAAATGATCGGTAACACTTTGCAGTACTAGGCATGCATCTAAGTTATAAAAGTTTTGTAGAATGTTGGAGATGTCCAGGGACAGTGAGATCAGCGGATAATCACAATGAGGCTAGCTGGGATTCTTTTTTCACGTTAATAGTGTTTCTGTGTTGTAAAAATCTTGGGGTCACATAACTTATAAACTTTTTTACCTAGGCCAGCATGCTGACGAATTAGTGACACTGTCATATCTCACACCAACAGAGCAAGGTACGTGAATTGTTTTTCGATTGCACGGAACGGAAGATACATACATGTATTGAAGGACACACACATGGATGCACTAGCAAATACACGCTTAAGAGAGAAGCCCAGTGATAAATATATAAATCCCACCAAATTTTTATTAAAAATATTAACATGTATGCACTGGCAGATCTACCGTCCGGTGACCTCATGCAATTGCCCGGATTCGTGAGCAAACACACGGTAAAATTTTAGTGTTAATTTAAAGATTCGAAATAGTATTTGCATAGCAAACACTTATTGCAAGAGATAAATTTGCCTCGACTCTAGATTTTTCTGGATCGGATGCTGCCTGTAAGCAAAAGCATGTGAAATTTGATTAAACGTGACATAATTAAAGGTGTACATTAGTGCGTAAAACTTTATCTCTCGTCCCATTCACGCGAGCACCGGCCGGCTGCGGCGCCGGCAAGTGGTGGCTCAGGCGGCCGGCGGGAAGGGGATGGCGGCGGCGGTCTTCTTCCACGCTGGGCGTGCGGAGATGTCGTCCCACCACGCCTTGACGTGCGGCCTGGACATGAGGAGCTCCGCCATGGGTGTCTTGGTAAGGTACAGCAGGTAGGACATGTGGTTCGCGTCGGCGAGCGTGAAGTGGTCGCCGGCGAGGTACCTGTTCCCGGCGAGGTGGGCGTCGTAGACGTCGAGCACCTTGGCCAGCGCGCCGGCTTGCTTGTCGACGACGGCCTGGTCCGGCGCGCCGCCGAGCAGGGGCTTGATGAGGAGCTGGAACACCAGCTCAGAGATGGCCGGGTAGAAGTGGTGCGACTCCACCTCCAGCCACACCTCCAGCTTCGCCGGCGACGCCGACGCCGGCAGCAGGTCGGCGCCCTCCGCCTTGTACTTGGTCGCGATGTACCGGTTTATCGCGCGGGACTCTGCAAATTAATGCACAGGGAATCTCAACAGCGTCAGAATTTTTTAGTAAAATAATAAAATAAACGGATCAAAGAGTCGGTGCTGAACACTAATTAGCCTAAGTTAATTTTACCGCAGATTAGAAAGGGACGTAAATTAAGCATTTTTTCATAGTTTTTATTTAGTTACTTCCTCCGTTTACTTTTATGTATAAATTAAAAAATACTTTACTTATCCCATTCTAAAATATAAGAATTTTTAGAATTCATAATTTATAGGAGTACCACAATATCGGTGTTTCGGTGACGCTGATTCCAATGCAAAAAATCCAACCATTTTTAGCCAATAATCAGGTGCTTTGAGGAGAACACAGACAATTCGAAATTTAAACAAAAGCGATTAAAATAGAATCTTTTCTCTTAACTTTCATCTTCACTAAACAAGCTAAAAATATCATATTTTAGAACGAATTGTTACCGTACAGGACTTCGTCTCCGTCCTGCAGCACGGGGATCTGGCCGAAAGGCTGCAGCACAAAGATGTGAGATCTGAACTGAAGAGGGTTTAAGGCAGATTAATTAAAGCATGGCTGCATGGATGGGTGGTGATTAAATATATATTAGAGTAATTACGTTGAGGGCGAGGAAGTCGGGTTGCTTGTGGGCGGCGGAGCGGAGGTCGACGGGGACGATGTCGAAGTCGAGGCCCTTCTCGTTGAGCGCCGTCGCCACGCGCACCACGTTCGCCGACAGCGCCATCCCGTACAGCTTCAGCTTCCTCCCCGCCGCCATCTCCTCTCCCGCCGGCGACGACGAGACGACCAACGCGATGCTACGATACGAGTGGTAGTCTAGTACATCGAGCGAGAGCCGCACGCGAGATACTTTCGATGGTGGTGGCCGGGATGGGAACCTTCTCTCTCTTCTTGTACTACTAACTCTAGCTTGTACGTAGTACTCGCACCGTACTGCTCGCTTCGTTCTAAGATGCAATTGTTTTTTAAGTTTTTATAGGGATTGAAAAGTACATAAAAATAAAATTAAATAATAAATAGTATGATTACGTGAGATAAAAATACAGGCTAAAAAATAGCTCTATTTTAAAACAAATTTGAACAGTAAAAATATTTATAATAATTTTCAGAGTTTAAATTTTATTCTAAATATATAACAACCTTGTAGTAGAAAAATGTGATTTTTACTACTAAACTACTCATACTAGCTCTTGATTTTATTATCATCCTAACTAGTTCGGGTCCACACCTCACTCACCTTAAGAAGATAAAAAAGTATTTTTACCATGCTTCTTAAGCTGTATTTTTGAATGTGCTGCTGCTTTTGGCTTCTCACTCGTTTTCTGTTAGCACGTTTTTTGAACTGCTAAACATATATTTCGTGTAAAAAAAGTTTCTATATAGAAGTTCCTTTAAAAAACAAATAAATCTATCTAATACTCAATTAATTATACGTTAATAACTTATCTTGTTCTGTACATATGATGGTCATAATCTTTATCCTAGAGCATATTCGAACGCATAATTAGTAACTGTGCCAAAGTGATAATCTTTATCCTACAGTATATTCAAACACAGTGTTAGTAACCATGTCAAAGGCTAAAACTTACTTTCCTCCGTCCTATAGTATTTGCATTTTTCTTAAAATAATACTGCTTCTTCATTTATCAACCAATCACCACTATTTCTTCATTAATTTTTTTCACATACTTATTCATCTCAACCAATCATAACCGCTTCTCATACTAACCTTATTTTTCTAAAAAAATAAAAAAGTTCTTCTATAATAGAATAGAGAAAGTATTATATTTTTAGATACAACAAATACATTTTGAAATGGAGGGGGTAGCTAGCAGCTGGAGCTGCAGATGGGATCGGGTCGGAACGGCCTTGAATTGATGGCGCGGTTAGTGCGTGGTTGGTAGTAGGTTGGGCGTGCGATTGATGAGCCGCGCATGCAGCAGCGTCGTTGGTGAGGACCGAGCCGGACGGCCGGTCCAGATACGCCACTGCATGCACACGCGAGCGTTGAATGCGTGCCTACGTACGTGCACTGTACACTGGAACGCAAGCACCGATCGGTCGTCGATGCAGGTGGATTTTTGGTCCTCGAGTATATATATTCACTCGTTTTATATGTTACATAAAAATTTTTAAAATTTATTTAAAAATTGATAATATAGATCAATGTTTCTGCTACAGTGCTCCCTTACGTTCAAGAACAGTGCTTGCAGAAGATCTGAACCATGCAATTAAGATCCAACGGTGGCTATAGCAACTGCTAAAGTTACAGTTGCTATAGCTACCGCACTGGATCCGAATTCCAGGGAGACATATCACGAGATAAGCAAGAAAGCTACCGCCCACGCACAAGTACAACCCGTCAACTAGCGACCCTGGGCGCTGGCCCTGGCAGAGGAACGTGATAGCCAATTTAATCGCCAACCAGAGTAGTACGAAGTATAAAAAAAATGTCATATAGAAATTTCTTTTAAAAAGTAAATAAATTTATTATTTTAGTTTTTAATAGCTAATATTTAATTTATCATGTGTTAATAATATTTTTAATTTTACGTGCCAAAAAAAACTTTAGCTAGAAACACTTTCAAACGGTCCGCTAGCGGCTTTTCAACAGGCGGCGTGGAGCAATCGCAGCCACAAACTAATGCAGCTCCGCTCCAGGTTCATTCGTGATCTCCATCAATATTACGGTACGAGAGCTGGAAAAGAAACGACCGGCACGGCGATTGAGTTCTCCATTCCACCAATCGGCAAAACCAGGGTTTCTCTTAAGTCTATAGCCACGAAAAATTAGACGAAATTTATCAAAACTATAAATTATTTTTTAAAATTTGTTTAAATTTGATATGGTTATCGTGGTCTGACGATTACCATACACGGTAAACATAGTTACCGTAACCGCCGGCACTGAAAACCCTGCCGTTAACAACGGCCGGCTGCTTAACCAAGCTACGTACGTCTCATCTCTGCTCCTGACTGACCTTTCTTTTCATGTCAACTAACACTGCACATCACGGCACCATAGATTCAAACGCCAATTCCAGAGGAAGAAGAAGCTTCCAATCACGGAACTACGACAAAAATCAGGCCGTGTGGATACACGCAACCAATTGCTTCAGGAACACACACAGCAAAATGGCATAAGAAACTTGACAGGCACCTCACACTGGGCAATTTATTCTCAAGAGGAGCAACCAACCGTCAGCTGGATGAACCTTTCAGGCTAATGGAGAAACATGAATGGTGAAAGCATTGCTAACGTGGTATATTATGTTCATCTGCACAAGGGTTCTTTTAACCCTTAACAGAGCATACTTGTTGAATTATCACCACTAAGATAGTATATTTACAAATAATAATATTTGTCTTTGCTTAACCCTCATCAAGAGAACGAGAGGGCACAAAGATACTGTACAACCCTGATACAAGGCAGGAAAACGGGATACGGCTTGGGCTGCTACTGTGGTTGATCTGATGATGATGGTTTTAGGAAATTGTAGCACTCCAGCTGCAGCATCTCTCCTCCATTGACTGGGTCGAACTGGCATCGGTAGAAGCTGCAAAACCACCATAGGTTATCAAGTTCAAGCCTGTGGCAGGAAATGACCAACAAGCAACAACAAATGTTCAATCTTTTATGCACGTACCTTCCATCCATACCAACAACTGCCACGGTATTCTTCTCATGGCCAAATGCAACAATATACTGCTCACCCTCGTGGAGCCTGAACTGAGCTACTGACCACTCAGAGTTGAAATATTTAGGGAGCACACCTGACAGCAACAGAGAATCAACAGGTGAACATGAGCTAACCCAAAGAGTAACATACAATCCAACCAAAACAAGGAAAACGACATTTTCATCATCGTAAACATGTAATCCTAACCAAATAATGACACAAAACGGCTTTAAATACCTATATATCGTAAACTGTCAAAATGCAACCAGTACAAATAAATAAATAAACAAGACCGCTCATGTGGTGGTGGTTCCAGTGTTCCAGCAAGGGCAACAACAATTGGTAAAAAGATCACTAGGACCACAAGTTACAAAATGAAGAATGGGGTTAGTATACCATGGAAATTTGGGGCCAAAGAACAAAATTGATGTATACTAAAGTCATCATCATTTGCTTTCTGACAGTGAACCTTAAAAGCCAGAGCTAGGCCTCAAAGAAAACTAAAAGAATATAGCATTATTTTTTTTTATCAAAAGTGCAGGAGAGTTGTGCACCATTGCAATATATCATTATTCTCAAAAATATATAAATGGATAGTGACTTGGGGAGACATAGTTACCCTTAATAATGAAAGAAAGAGATGGACTGATATGTGGAACATCAGGATCTGGAGCAGGCAGGGGCTTATCGTTTGTGGTTAATCCAACATTTATCTTTAGATTGAACACATGTATTGTTCCTTTATCACTTGATACAGCCAAATACTGCAAATTGTTGGAGAACACCAAGCTATAAATTTCTGCTCTATCAGCACCTCTCCTTACCTGCAACAGAAGAAAGCAGAAAATATTAATTGCTAAATCCCTAGAGAATTTAAGGAAAACGCAAACTTCATCTTGTTGTAAGCCTACCACTGATTAAGAATTAGCAAAACTGACAAGGAGCATACACATGTTCTTATGCAGTAAGTACTTACTGGTATATATAAATTCGTTTGTGATATAATAGCAAGCTGCAATGCAGTAAGTTGGGTGCAGTTGCATATAGTGATTATAGTCCCCCACAAGTAGAATTTTATCAAGCTAGTAAAAAGTTGCTAGTGCATTACATTACAAGTTGATTAAGAAAACTTGAAACCCAAACAAAGAATAAAATTGATACAGCAATTCGCATGTTAAAACATAACTACCTAACAATATGGTTGCAATAAGATCAGGTATTTTCTAACCGACTGCACAATTCTGAGCAGATTCAGGAATCTGCCCTTGTGTATTTCTTGGTCAGAGCCAGATACTTTTTTGTTGGTTTTAGATAGACGTATCCGGTGGGATGAGATGTTCTGAGCTATGGGATCTTAGATAGCATATTCCTACATCTTAGTTGCTTAACATTGCCTTGGTCCGCACTCAGAATTAAACATATAACTATATCTAGTTTGATGAGCCCAATAAGATCTTCAAGATGTACCTTTCAATATGTTTTTTGAAGGTTTTATTTATAGGTGGTAAAACTTCTGTATTGCATTCCGTACATGTTAATTGGTTGAACTATGTTATTCATACAATACATTACATATATCATCTCTGTTTCCGCACTAATACGGTTAACTCTGTTAGCCTGTATTATGACTGACACAATCCTCATTTGACCTAAAAGCAAGAGCCCCCTTATTACAGGATACTAAGTCATTCAGTGATAACTAGAAGAACATACCAATCTAGCATCTTCTGAGATACACCCAAGAACAAATTAATAGAACCTTCACATGAATAAGCAATATATATTGTTTTTGTTTCTTGAGTTGATATGGAACTTCTAGACCTTTAGAACTACATAGCCTTCAACCTCACCTATGTTTATAGTTACTAGATCTTTCAGGGGAGTTATGAGAAACGATCATCTTCAACATGTGACAATTTGCTTCTTTGTATCTCTCAGTTATGAACACTTCTCATGATAGATGAACATAAGAAAAGGAAAAGCAAATGGTGTAGGAAAGCTACTGGCTACTGGTCCTGATTAACGAGCAGACAAGGATCACAACAGAACACTCCAGATCTTTATTTTACTCAGGAAATGGTTCAGACCATATCAACAGCTAAAGGTTATGCACTTTATTGATATTTGAAAGGACCATATTTCCTCAAGAACTATGACAATAAACACCCAAAAATGCTAAAACGTCCTGGAAAAAAAAGACCTATCAATGGTTGGGCCAACTTGTTTGGCACCTCAAGTCCTACATATGTGTCAAGTGAAATAACGTACTCCCTCCGGTCATTAATATATGTCACACGGATGTACTATGCTCTTTTTCCAAAGGGGGGATTGCAGTTTGCAATGTGACACGACGTATGGCTAAGCATTAACAGCATGCATCCAATTCTAAACCCAAACCCTGCAAAGCTATAAGTTTCAGGTGGAAAAAGGGCGACAGGATAGAGCATCACAAAGCCTGGGTTGGGTTATTCATTCCACTCCTAGTATATGTAGAACTGTAAAATTTAGAGACAACAGCTAGATAGATTTCCTGATTTCCTAATTGGAGCTATCAGTAAGTGCTCACTGTCGGTTTTTGTTTACAAGCTTGAATTGCAGTATGATATGCAGCAGCATAAACACAACAAAATTGCTGCTAATCTATGTTAAAGCAGAAAAGCCTAGGCTCTATAATGCTTCAGCCAATTATTCACCATGTACAGTCTTATACAAAATATGAAGCTTTTAATGATTGCATTTTTAATGTCACACATAACAAGTTAACTTAGAAAGGTTATAGCATACTCATATTGCTCAACAGCAATGTGTTTTTCATGAATTCAACCTAAATCATACTGCATTAATCAATTCTAGCGTTGCCAATCAAAGTATATTAAGTTCACCTAGATGTATGTTAAGGGAGCTTACTTCCTGCAGGAGATTGCCCTCAGCAGCATTGTAGATTCTGATGAGTGTACCCTTGGTGCTGGCAGTAGCAATCAACCTCCCATCCTGCGATAATGCAAAGCACGCAACACGGGAAGTGTGTGCATTGATGAACTTGGTCTTCCTGGCGCCATAGTGCTCCACCCTAACCTGCCCCTTCTGTGCACTAGGGCAAACCAGCACAATCGACCCAGGCTGCTGTGACACCGCGCAGAGGCCCTTCGGGTTGGGCGCCGTCTCGATCTGGTGAACAAGCTTCAGGTCCGCGAAATTGTAGACGAAGATTTTGTTCTCGAGGACCACGATGATGCGATCGCGGCGGAGGCGCACGCCGCGCACCGGGGAGCGGAAGGAGAGCTCCCCAATACATCGGCTCTGGTGGTCGTCCCAGATCATCACCTTGTTAGGTGGGTAGTGAGGATTGTCACCACCGCCGACGAGCGCCAGTATGTTGCACCGGAACAGCATCTCTACGACGCCGATGCCTCCTCCCCCTCCTCCACCGCCACCGCCGTTGTCCTCCGCGTCCGCGAGGTCGCGGCGGAAGATCTCGCGGAACGGATCGCAGTTATAGATGCGAAAGCCCGATTTAGTCCCCGCCGCGAAGCAGCCGTAGTCCTGGTTGAAGGAGATGTGGAGGAGGTCCTTCGCCGCGGGGTGGGGAGGCCTCTCGCCTCCACCTCCACCTCCACCTCCCGCAGCAGCCGCGGCGGCCGTAGGCGTAGAGGAGGCGGAAGAAACAGACGAAGAGGAGTCATCGCTCTCCTCATCGCCAGATGGGGTGGGCTCGATCGAGGTGGTGGGGAGAGATGCCTCCGGCTCCGGCTCCGGCTCCGGCTTCGTCACCGGCGGCGGGTCATCGGGGACGGGGTTAGGGTTTGGTGGGGCCGGAGCGGCGTCGGGCGGCGTCGCCATGGGCAGAATCGGAAGGTGCGGGAGCTCGCGGAGTCGGATGCTGCGGGTGTGACGTGCGGGTTTGGGCTAGTAAGACGAAGGGGAGCTCGTCGGAAAATCCGGGCCAATTTTGGTGGTTATTTACGAAAATGCCATCGGCCTCCGGAGTCGGAGGTGAAGTGGTGAACTGAACTTGAAAGCCTGGCCTGTTCGTTGCCGTGCGTCGCGATGGGACGGGATCGGATCGGATCGGGTTAGCGTACAGCGGAAGGCAGCACATCTCTTTCGTGGCGTACGGGCTTTCCCATGTAATAACGTACGTAGGTTTTGTACTGCACACTTACGATAACTTTACGGTCCACGTAGACGTAAATACTCCCTCCAATTTTTTTAATGTATAATGTTTTGATTTTTAGATTTGACAAGAACTTAGTGTAAATGTAAAAAAATATAAACCATACTTAAAGTCATTTTAATGATAAAATAAGTTAGAATAAAATAAATATTACTTTCAAAAAAATTAAATGAGACAAATGGTTGAACGTCGTGTCTAAAAATTAAAAATTAAAGTGTCATACATTTGAAAATAGAGAAAGTAGTTTGGTCATATGCAGTGTTACTGAACATATAATCCGTCCGTTGAAACTGTTATATTTATTTTTTTTCGATTACACGAACACGTGTGTGTATATTGTGCATGCACCAGTGTGTATATACACCGTATTTACTCGGCTACAAATATCTTCTCTAACACATGCTCAAATCTACGAAGGTTAAAAAATAAATCCCTAACCTCAGCGCAACCTTGTGTGTAATTATGAGGTAATAAGCTGCTAACTGTGCTGCATATTTAGATGGCATTGTTGATTAGCAAAATCATTAGATGATGCAAGTTCGTTGGGCCTTTTATCTGTATGATCCCAATGAAGAACTGTATTGTTGGTTAGGAAATAATTATATCGTCATTGACAATGGTAGCTGCAACGGTACAATTAAGGACAGTCGCGCGTGACGATTGAAATCTGTATCGAAAGATTTTCATTAGAATATAATCGGTAACAAATATAATAATTAGAGTGGCTTAATTGATGGACCCCAAGATGGAGGGAGCTGTGAAATGATGTTACACTGTTGATTAGAAGAAGAATAATTGGATCAGCATTACAAAAGGATAATTGCCCAGGTGTTATGGAATTATGGTCCAGTTCAACTGATGGCCAAGATGGTGGAGGTGGTTGTGATGACAGTCTTGGCAAACATGTTTGTCACGCTTAGTTAACTAACCCGTAGCAAGGCTAAACTCAGGTCAAATATTGTTTAGCTTTGTAAGAGCTGTGACAAATAAGAAACTCAAGATGCCACGAGAAAACTCAATGGAGGCCTCGACTTTAGCTCCGTGAGAGATAGTTGAAATTAATGAATTATTTGATGTTTGTGTTTGTGATAGCTATTTAAGTGTATAAACAAACGAATTAACTCTTACAAAGTTAAAAAATTGTTAAAAGAATTCCAAGAAAATTATGTATAGATTTTTTTGCCTACACATTGTTTAAGAGCTTAAAAGACGTGTAAATGAAAATCAAGAATCAAGAAAAAAAACATGGCCTTAGTGATCATCCTAAGAAAAACTCTAATATTTTTGTTTTCAACTTTACTGATCATCCTAAGAAAAAACTCATCCATTGTGTAGATTATTGATCATTGTGTTGATCGACTTTACTGATCATCCTAAGAAAAAACTCATCCGTTTGTGTAGATTGTGCTGATTCATCGATCCCTAGTAAGGAGTTGAGTAGTAGCTACAATTAACACCCCACAGGTCACACTGGCCAGAGAATGAGAACATTGCAAACAGAGCAGGACAAGATGCTCGTCATCATAAACGACGAATATAGGAGTGGAATTTCAAATCCTAAACTGGGCGCATCCAAAAATCAACATGACCAAGTAGGTAGCAGGATATAAATTCTAAGAGCTTGTTTGAAACGTTTTCAATAACGTAATAATAGAATGTCATATCTTTTAAAAATCCATAGGATTTCAAAACATAGAAATAGTAGAACTGAAATATTTAGAAAGTTCACAGAAAATAAAACATAGGAATTTTAAAGAAAATTTATCTATACCAAAAACCCGTAGGATTTCAAAAAATATGATCCCACCTAACCCACGTCACGTCTTTGAGACTCCGACTCACTCCGCCTCCAGTCAAAAAAAAAAAAAAACTGTCGCCCCGCAGCCCTCCACATCTCTCCGCACCTCCCTCAACACCGCACCGCGCCGCCCATACATGCCCGCACCTCCGCTGGCCTCAACCCTCTCCCGGTGCTGCCAGCTCCGCCGCAGCCCCGCCTGCGTCGCTGAACTCCTCCTCCGGAGCCGCGAGCTCCGCCCGCACCGCCGCCGCCCTCCCCGGCACCGCTCGCTCACGCCCCAGCCTGCCCACGCCCAGCCCAAACCGCCATTTTGCTATAGCTGCGCCAAGGGGAGGTCGGGCTTGGGCTTCCCACATTTATAGTGAATGTGAGGCGTCGTCCGCTCCGCTCCTCTCCCGCATGCGCTGTTGAGCCTACGCCCGTGCTTGACGATGGCGGAGCGGTCAGGCGCGGCGGAGCCACCGGCGGTGGAGGTCGGGCGCATGGATCCGGTGGCATCGACTCACGGGAACAGCCGATCTGGCGGCGGCGGCGACTTGCGAGGATGGCTGTCCGACAGCGGCGAAGCGCGAGGTCGCTGATCCGCTCCCCGGCCGAGGAAGCACCTCCGCCGTCATCTCCTTCTGCGTCGGGCTCTTCCCCGTCGCCGGTTTGCTCCGACGTCATCGAACACGTCGCGCGCTATCTGCACACCGCCCTTCCTTTCGTCGCGTCGTAGCGGCAACGATGACGATAACGAGGCGGGCAACGAGGACCTCAGCCTCGAGATCGTCGCGCGGGTGCTGTGGCAGCGCAGGGCTTGCGACCGATGCCCTATCGCTCTCTTCAAGAGACGAGGTCGACGAGGATGCCGTGGTGGAGCTCAGTGATGCGAATCCCAACAGAAGGTAGAAGTAGAAGAAGAAGCGACGCAAAGAGAAAGAAGCAGCGCAGAAGGAGGCACTCGAGGCTGAAGCGAGTAGGTACACGTGGGCCTTTTCCCTTGATCTTGCTCATGTATTGTTTCTGAATTTACTTTGTGAAATTGCTCCATGCCGGGTGTCCGACACGAGGCAACCACTCAGATGCTAGTCACTGACAACACAACACCTGTCGGTGAAGTAGGAACCAGGATTCCTACCACCGGTGGCTCGGGGCGACCTGGTGCCACATCATCACGTTGCTAAGGGCTATGCGCACAACTCACGGCCACCACGAAGCTATGCTTGGGATCCTCCAAATCCAAGAAGTAAGGACCCAAGCTCGCGCCTACGAGGGTTGAGCTTGGGGCACAGCCTTGGCCCGTCCCCGAGCTCGGCTCCCGTGAGTAGCTTGGGGAGGGCACAGAGGCAGGAGCATTAATGACAATGCGACGGAGCATGCTGCCTTGCCTCGGTGTTCCCGCGCCTCTTCCATTAAGGGCGATGGGACGTATATTTACCGGACGTGAGGCGAAGGGGACAAGACAGCTCTGTACCCCATGCCAAGCGCCATCATCATGCTTTCCTGACAAGGGGCGTGGGTTGGCAGGCGGTGTAGTTAACTACCGCGCCACTCGCCCAGGCTCACTGTGTTCCACCTACTTCCATGGGAGGCTGACAGGAGGGGCCACGACTAGCGTGGCAAGCCCAATCTTCCCCAGCGAGGGCTTGACAACCACGCCAGGACGCGTGGCGGGTAACGACCCTCTCACTCTGAATCAGTCTGGAGTGGGGGCCACAGGAGCGCAGCGAGCTGGCCCACCGGTTAGAGGGTGGCAAAACCCACCATACCTAATTCTGTAATGGTGTACGTTGTTTTCATAGTTCGGCAACTGTGGTGTTCCCCTAAAAAAAGCTGTAAGGGGAGAGCCAAGACCGAAGGGAAAAGGGGGGATCAAATCTAGAAAACGTTGGCAGCCTAAGTCTTGTAAACACTTCTTGCAAGCAACCCAGAGAAAAAACCAAGAACACAACAGGAGTAGGGTATTACGCCAAAGTGCGGCCTAAACCTGTATAAACACTTAGCCTCATTTACTTGTGCAACAACCTAGGACCAGTCGAACGCATTCAGCCCTCGGCCAAACTCACAAAGGGGGGTCCCTCTAGATCCCTACTTACGGTGTACCCACACCGACAACACTGTTTATAGAAAAATCCCCACTTTTCTGCTTAGCATCCCCGGTTCCCTCTCCTCCACGCTCCCTCCCTAACCCTATCCCTCTCCTTCCCTCCCAATCCCAATCCTGCATTAATTAGAAGTTGATCTCTGTTTTGCCAAATCTCGATCAGATTTCTCGTTATGTGCTTTTGATTTGCCTTCTTCATGTGATGTAGATTCCATTCTCTACTTCCTTGGTTCCTCCTAATTGATTTGCTTAGATATATCTATCGGTGAAGTGGGAACCAGGGCTCCCACCACTGGCGGCTCGGGCAGCCTGGCGCCACGTCATCACACTGCCAAGGGCCGTACGCACAACTTGCGGCAACTATGAAGTCACACTGGGGTCCCCCAGGTCCAGGAAGTAAGGCCCTGCGCTTGCGGCTTCAAGGGTCGAGCTCGGGGCAGGTCTCGAGCTCGTGGCCACGGCAGCCGCGCTCGAGGCACAACCTTGCCCCGTCCCCAAGCTTGGCTTCCCCGAGTAGCTCAGGGTTGGGGCGGAGGCAGGGGCATTAATGACGACGCAACGGAGCGTGCTGCCTCGCTTCGGTCTTCTTGTGCCTCTCTAATTAAGGGCGACAGGACGTATATCTACCGGGTGTGTAGCGTGGGGGACAAGACGGCTCTGCACCCCCGCCGTTCACCATCATAACACTTTCCTGGTAGGAGGCATGGGCTGGCAGGCGGCGTGGTTGACTACTGCGCTACCCGTCCAGACTCACTGTGTTTCACCTACTTCTACGGGAGGTTGACAGGAGGGGCCCACGACTAGCATGGCAAGCCCAATCTTCCCCAGCAAGCACTCGACGACCATGTCAGGACGTGTGGCGGGCGACTGCCCTCTCACTCCAGATAGGCCTCGAGGGGGGCCATAGGAGTACAGCGAGCTGGTCCACCGGTCAGAGAGTGGCAAAACCTACCATACCTAATTCTGTAATTGCGTACGGTATTTCCATAGTTCTGCAACTGTGGTATTCCCCAAGAGTTATAAGGGGAGAGCCAAGGCCGAGATGAGAGGGGACCGAATGGCATTGCATGAGATCAGATGGAATCGGACCCAAAAAGAAAACTCTGAGAGCTTAAGTCCTATAAACACCTCTCACAAGCCATCAAGAAACCAAGAACACAACAGGAGTTGGGTATTAGTCCACCGTGTGGCTTGAACATGTATAAAACACTTGCTACATTTACTTGCTGATCTACCTACGACAAGTCGAACGCATTCATCCCCCGGCCGAACTCACAAAGGAGGTCCTGCCGGATCCCTGCATACGGTGTACACACACCGACAATATCAACCAGCTTCACCAGCATGCATTGGCGCTCGGCCATGGAGGCCATTTGCAAGTTGGAGTGGAAGTATTATATTGATTGCTCTTCCGGTGCTAGATCTGGACACCACCATCTTGTCGATGCAATCGCTGTGGAGGCAACAATGGTGGCTACGGAGGGGACGGAAGATGAGTATGCTTTGTAATTTTTTTAATGTTTCAACGGTTCATATTTGATGTTTCATGCGGAAGGAGTGAAATGTTTCAACGAGAGTTCAGTTGTGTTTCACTTATGAATTTTATGATGTCATGAGTTCTTCACAGTTGGTTTTATTCGATGTTACACACATGTTGCAATCAGTATTTTTCTAAGTTTGAAACATTTTTTATTGAGTGATGAAACATTTGAAACAATTCTTCACCAAGTGATGAAACATCGTTTGACGTTTTGATTTGGATATTTCAATAATTTCAGAATAGGAGCTAAGACCCATTCTAGCTATTCATGCATTTTTGTGTGAAGAACTATTCGCTATGTTTTTATTGGTGTGGTATTGTTTGTTTTGTAGTTTGTTGCACCCTGATTTATTTTGTTGCACTTACTGTTTATATGGGTGTTGCAGCTGGAGCGTCCCGTCGGACATCTGAGCCATAGTCTTCTCCTTTAGTTTGACGAGCAAATATGTGATTCATGGATGACTAAGAGAATCGGAGGTCTTATTTAAACAAACGCAACCGGAATCAAGTTGGATTGTGAGCTGTGCCCTTGATTCATATCTAGTGCTTCTATGTGAATGCTGCTATAGATGTTGTTACTAAGCATTTTATTATTATGCCTCGGGGGGATCAATGGCGTATATTGGCCAATATCTGTCTTTGAAAATGGTTAAAAGACAATGTAATGTTTTTTTTTATCGAAAGGTTCTTTCAATTCTATAGAATCCAAGTTAAAATAATGTATTATGTTGTACCTCTTAGAAAATATGCATATTGAACTATTCGTTAATTTATTAACGGTATGTTGACAACTGATTTATGTTTGTGAGTTGTAATTGATGTCAGATGTTTCTTTGTTGAGAATGGATTACTAAGATTAATTTGTTTCAGGTTGCTGGGACTCAGGAGGCGCAAACTGGCACCGCAGAATCAGTGCTCGCTGAAGATAGGCCTGATGTCCCTTTCTCTGACAATATTGTAAGTGCCAAGTGAATTTCATTGTATATATGCACAAGCTACACAAGATAGAGTAGTTATGTTGCTTCTGCTCATGATCAGTGCATACCAAGATACTTTGATCCTAGGGAAACTATAACGGAAATATGCTTTAATTGTGATGAGGAGGGTCATGTAGTCGTGAGCTGTCCAATGGAAAGGCGGAAGAGCTTTGTTTGTGGGTGTTTTGGACACAATTCAAAATGCAGGTTGGTCTCCCAAGCTCTTATTGCCCGGTGACTTGGGTATTGTGATCATGCCCTTGACAAGCTCGTCATATCCGCATTGACAAGCTTCATGGCAACACCAGGCATGGCAGTTGCGGTGAGCGGTAGTGCTGCAAAACCAGGTTTGCTCTTATGCCTTGCACGCCTTTTTTAACTCTTGGACTAGGGTTTGCTTGGGCGCATGGCTAGCTATTATGCTTCCATCAGCTCGATCGATTCCATATACTGATAATATGCATGTATACGTATATGCCTTTTTTAGCTAGCTGTAGCTAGTTTTTTAAAAATCAAAAGTGCATATGTTAAAATCATGATATACTCAACTTCTGGACGCGCACGCACATTTCTATTAGAAAGTTGTTTGGAATATGCTCAAAGGATGCTCTAACCTTGTGAAATTCATCAACATCGCTGGCTGGAAGCTTGGATGAAAGGAAGAAAGGAATTCATCAATATCACTTTCAGTCATTGTACTCAATTTTCCTCCGTGAAAATTTTGGAACATGTTTGGAGGCTGCAGCCAGGTGTTTAAGCAAGGAGGTTGTAATTTCTTTCTTTGCTACATTGATTCCAGTCTTAGATGAGCTGAAGGAATGTGTAATATGTAGAAGACTTCACATTAAGTTACACAATCTATTTTTCTTATGTGTGTTCTTAATCTTACCATCCAGAAGAAAAGATGTATACACTGTTCCAAATAAAGTTTCTTTTTTCCTTTTATTTTTGTAATGAGCTACATTTAACTGTCTACGTTTAAATTTTTTTCCGATAATTTATATGGATCACAAGTTCACAACGTTCGTAAAGAGAGAGTAGAGAGAGAAAGGAAGAGATTGCGTAAAGAGAGTAGAGAGAGAAAGAGAGTGCATTGGACCTCTCAAAGAAAAATGAAATAAGAGCTTTAGGGTGCATGCAAATCCATAGGATTTACAAAGTTTCATTCCTCCAATCCAAAGGACACTATAGGAACAAAATCCTAGGAATATGAATCCTTTATAAAATCCTCCAATCCAAAAGAGGCCTAAATTGGGTGCATGCAAAATTCATCCTGAAGCTGAAGAAGCAGGGTATGCAGGTGCTGTAGGTGTCCCCGATTTCCCGGGTACGCAGCAATGTCAATCCTTCAGGAAGACTCATTCAACAACCATTATTGCCGCTTCAAGTTTCCCTATACAACTTGTAGCATTCAATTGAAACAATAATTGATCAAGTTGATCGACGAACAAGTAATCAAATCAGAGCCGCGGGGCATAAAAGATTCCGATCAGACGCTTATGATAATACAAAAAAAAAAAACAGCAGTTGATTTATCAGCATCACATAGCCTCACCATATATATATATATATGGTGTGAAACTCCTATTTACATCATATTTAATTTGGTCCTTGCAGTAAGTAAAATCAAACAACCAATACGGATTATACGAAAAACATCCATTGCATCGATCTGGTCCTCTAGAAATCAAAGCCACCACCGTCGTCGAACCCGGCGTCGTAGCCGGAGTCGTACGCAGACGCGTCGGAGATGGCGTCTCCGATCAGGAGACCACCGAGCGCGCCACCGAGCAGTCCGGCTCCGAGCCCCATCCCAAAGTTGTTCTTCTTCGGCGGCTTCACGGCCTGCTGCTGGTAGCCGCCGTACCCAGCCTGCGGCGGGTAACCGTAGCTGTACCCAGCTTGCGGCGGCGGGGGCGGGTAGCCGTAGCCAGCCGGCGGCTGGGCCGGGTACCCGTAGCCGTACTGCTGCGGTGGCGCGGCGTATGGCGTGGCGGTGCTTGGTCCAGCGGCTGCTGGGTAGGCTGTCACGGGCTCGCCCGCCTTCCCCGGCTTCCCTCCTGATGAGGGCGGGTAAGCCGTCGATGGCTCGTTTGCCTTACCCGGAGGTGGGTAGGCGGACGGGGGTGGGTAGGCCGCGGCTGCCCCATCGGCCTTCGCTGCCGGTGGGTAGGCGGTAGGAGGCGGGTAGGTGGACTGGGGCGGGTACGCCGTGGCTGCCCCGTCGGCTTTGGCTGCAGGAGGATACGCGGCGGCGGAGGGCGGGTAGGCTGCAGCCGGTGGAGGTTGCGCGTACGCGGCCGGACCAGCGGCACCAGGGTAGGCGCCGGATTGGGTTACCTCGCCGAGCTTGTAGGAGAAATTGAGGACCCCCTGTGGCTTCCCGGAAGAGATCTTGCGGACCTGGTAGGCGACGAACTTGGCAGGGACGGCGCCATCAGATGCGCCGGAGAGGAGCTCCGAGAGGGGGATGTGAACCTCGCCGACGTCGCGGTCGCCGAGGGCGCGCTCGGCGCGGAGGAGAACGTGGAGGGATCCGGCGCCGGAGGCCGGGACGGTGAAGCGGAGGGTGGCGTTCCACGTCGGGTTGCGCCCCCCGGCACGGTCGGTGGCGATCCGCTGCCGGGAGCGCGGGTCGCCGGACAGCGCGACGACGGCGTAGACCTCCATCTTGGAGAGCAGGTTCACGTCCTTGAGATCCTTCGCCGAGATCAGCGTCAGCTCCAGCGTCCTCTGCGCCATGGCCGCCACAGCTGCGAGATTTCCCTGCTGATGAACCGTGCGGGTGGAAAATCGAATCGACTTGTGGACTTGGTGATCTCGATCGAAATCGATCTGATGAATTCGAAGATTTGGGGATTTTTGAGACGGCGCGATGCTTATATAGGAGTGGGGAATTGGAGGAGGTTGCCAGGATATTTCTTAGACGCCGATTCTCAATTGGACACTGACGTGTGGGCCCAGTGGTTTGGCGGACCACATTGTCAGTGAGATTGTCTAGTACGATGTAGGTCCTTCGCGATTACGCGTCGTGATAGGCTGATCTCGTGACACGCGGAGGATGACGCGCGAAGTAACGCGAGGTTTGTATGACACATGGGCCCCATGCACAATGTGGGACCCAACCGTCATAGATAGCGGCTCCTGCGCCGGAATCTTCTATGGTTCGTGCCGTTGAATTGCGACTTGCGAGGCAGGCTTCCTGTCCTGCCGTGCGCCCGCGGAGTTCGGCGCTGTGGGGCCCACCTTTCAGTGGGGAGTGCCTCGAACGACCGGTCCACGGAAGGCGCCCCCTTCCCGCGGTTAGTTGAGGGCACTCCCAATGCAAGAAACTATTAGCAATTTCTATAGAATATGATATTGTACCAAGAAACTATTCTTCTCAATGTAAGATTTTCTATTGCATGGGACTTTAGTAGTGATAGAAACCATATTTGCTCTCCCAACGCGGTTATAGTAGTTTCTTGTCCATCGATAACCGTGAAAACCCAGTTTCTTAGTTAGACTTGGTTTCTTAGATTTTGCCTCTCTCTCCTCATTAAATCACTTGCCACATCAGCAAATTGTCAACGTGGCAGTGCAATTAATATCTATAGAAACTACCATGGTTTCTGCATTGGGAGTGCCCTGAGGCTGAAGGATTTTATGCGCGTTGACCAGCAGCCGCATCGTGTGGCGTCCCGGCCGCGAATCGCATTCTCTTGTAGGCTATAAGGAAAAACGGCGAGTGGACGTCGACGCGGGCAGGACGCTGCCTCTCCGGCCGTTGCTGTGCCTTTCCGCCTCTTTTCCGCACTGTAGCCTGTAGGGTTGGTATATTTCCACTTCTTCGTGCTGATCAGGATGAACTTGCTGACAAAGTCTTTTTCGGACGAGCATCCTAATTAAAAAGACAGAGGTAGTATTTTAGTAGCCCTGTTTATGCAAACGGCTCCATATACTATCTTGTTCATGGTATTTTAGATAATGGAAATAGTTCATATCTTCAACCTCTGTTGACGAACACACGGCCAATGAGTTTAAAAAGATATATAAAAGGACACAACGACATTTGTAGTTATATAAGAGAACTGAGACTGTTTATACATTTTGCATATCGAAAACTGGATTCAGCGATCATACAAATTTTTATTAACTTTAGATAGATATTTACTAATAGAATTGCTTTTTAAATAAGATGTACCTCCTTCTCTGTTGGTGTGGTTTTAAATTTGTCTTCTCTTCGTTGTTTATTATATTCACTTACACTTGGTTGGACCGAGAACTCTGTAATAAAATGGTTGTATCTTCTATTAAAGCAAGCACCGGTTAATCTATTATTAAAAGAATACTTAAGGCTGTTTATAAGAAAACAAAACTATTTAACATTCAGCACGAGTAATACCAACGCACAACGGTAGAACATAAGTTCATCACAAAAACATGATAAAATGCTAACTAATGATGTCGCGGGACAGGCAATACAGCTGATGGCAGGCATGCCATTGACCATAGTCTTCCCTTGATCTGAACATACTAGCATGGCATGCATTACGCATTAGAGCTATTAATTGGGCCGCAGGCAAACACAGGCCTCATCCAAACTCAGTCCATACTTAACCATGGGCTTCCTAGCGAAGCCTAATTCGGCGCTACCCCCCTGTTGCAACTTGCAACATTTTATGTGGCATTCAACGTTCGAGACGCCATTAACGACGCTTCAACTAATCGCCCTTTCCAAACGCATATATTCAAGTCAAAATTAAAAAGTTCAAAACTTGAAGAAAATTTTTGGAAAAAAGATATATAGAAGCTTCTCTCGAGTCTCCAAAGTGTAAAGGCCCAGATATCGCCACGTAAAAAAAAAAACCAGAAGCGTTTGCCTCGTCAAGTCACCACTCGGCACGCCTAAGAGCCAAACCGCCTCTTTCCCAAAAGGCCAAAACCGCCCACCCCCTCTCGTCTCGCCCCTTCTCGCCGCCGCCGCCGCCGCCGCCGATGGGCTCCGAGGAGGAGCCGTCGCAGATGCGGAGGGCGCTGGTGGACGCGCTCGCGGGGGCCATCTCCGGAGGCATCTCCCGCACCGTCACCTCCCCCCTCGACGTCATCAAAATCCGCTTCCAGGTCCTCCCCCAAAATTCCGCCTCTCGTGGTTGCATTTCCCTAGCCGGCTAGCTCCTGTGGGGAGCGCGTGCGTTGTTCTGGTGGTGTTTGGTAGCTAGATTTTGTAAGATCGGTTGATTGGGGTTGTCTGCGTGAAGTTTTGAGGCTGGTGGTATGTTTTGGGGGACGTACAACTAAGTCGGCTGCGTCCGTCGATTTGCCCCTGCATTGCTTATCTCCATGAAATTGAGGCCGAGGAGTATCGGCTGTCGTGTGTGTCCGTGTGAATTTGTAGCTTCAACGCCGGGGAGCTATTTGGTCAATAAATTCGGGCATGGATACGTTACAGTTGGAAGTTACGAGCTTCGCATGTCTTAATCTCAATGGTTGGTCTCGGAAATGTGCTTATATTTTTGATACGACGGATGTATTGTAGCCGTTTATTGGTCAGATATGCACAGTGACCGGCTGTTATTAGTATCCAGTAACACAGAATATTTGTTATTCAGAAGTTCTGTTTGTTATGTTAGCTTACCGGCTCCATTGTTGGAAGCTTGGGCATCTACTTAGATTAATATGAACAAACAATACCACAACTTCTCATGAGTTGTTGAAAATTGGATGATTGGTTACACTTTTTAAACCACTAGATATGGTAGATTTAGCTTGCTGTCATGAAGGGACCTTAAGGATTGCAATCTTTATGTGTCAAGGGGGTTTGTACCACCTACCACATGCAATCTTTATGTGATGGCTTTTGCACCTAGAGCTATACAGTAGAGTTAACTGCATTGGGTGCAAACTTACTTTATCAACCAATGACAATATTTTTCAGATTATGTTTGCTTAAACTATGTATATTTTGGATATTCAGATGATTTCTTATGACTTTTCACAGGTTCAACTGGAGCCCACAACCTCTTGGGGCGTACTTCGAAGGGATATCTATGGACCTTCCAAGTACACTGGGCTTCTGCAAGCAAGTAAAGATATTCTCCGAGAGGAAGGTTTGCCGGTATCTCCTTTTCTTTGAACATTCCTCAGTTTATGTGCTGTTTAGTAATGAACATATGTGTGTGCTGTTGCTCATTAACTTGCATGCCTGAGTGGGATCACTCATTTAAATATCAGCTTTAATATCGTTTTTATCATGCTGAACATGGATCAAATACAAAAACAGGTTGGACTTATGGATTTCACTTCTGCTATTGATTCTACTAACTTTATCAAGTAACATTTGGTGATGTCTAGCATGTATCAAAGGTTACTCAGCCACATATCGCACTATTACTTCCTGTCATGTAACGGTGACGAATCAAAACATAACCCATCAATTTGATCTACTCCCCAGTTCAGTTCAAATGAAAATGGAAGGTACTAGGCTGCAAGATATACTACTCTGATATTATTCTCCAAAAATGTACCGCTTGTGTTTTTATGGCTGAAATAGAGTCTTGAAGTTTACTTATTAGGTGATATTGGCTGCTGGTTTTGGCACACAATTTCTCTTGCAATGTATTGGGGATCACAACATAAATTGCCTTCATGTTTTCCCCTACATCTGTATGTTTTGTTAATCTATGTGTGCTTTGTTCCTTTTCTGTTTGTTTTAATTGTTGTATCTTAAACATAGAGAATCATTCATTAAGACGCCACCGTGCAAAATTCTTGACTTTTAGGGATTTTGGAGAGGAAATGTTCCAGCCCTGTTGATGTATATGCCATATACAGCTATACAATTCACTGTTCTACACAAGCTAAAAACATTTGCATCTGGTTCATCCAAAACAGGTAAGTTTTCTCTCTATGGTATCCGTTCCAACTTGATCCATTGTTCTAGACTGGAGTATGAATTACAGTGGTCACTCTTCAAACCTTAATTTTCAGTGTGTACAAAAGTTATGAGGTTTACCCAAAACTTTGAGCTTCGTTTTGTCTCTATAGTCCTTATCTGATATGTTGTTATTTGCCCAGAGGATCATTTGCACTTGAGTCCTTACCTATCATATGTAAGTGGGGCTATAGCAGGATGTGCAGCAACAGTAGGATCATATCCATTTGATCTTCTCCGAACTATTCTTGCATCACAGGGTGAACCGAAGGTAAATATGGTATTATGTGGTTGTAGACAAGTTTTTTTTGTTGCATCGAGGTCTTAACACGATCTCTGGCCGTATCTTCTCACTTTATTAGCTCATAATAGTATGGATTTGATACTTGTTCAATAATGACTAAATCAGTGTCATTTCAGTATACATAACATAGTATGCAAAGGACTTCTGGCACATTTTTTGTTTTTTTAGTTAAGCTCAATCGGTTTCCTCTTCATTCCCTGATTCGTGTAGTTTTGGTCAAAACATTTTAAGGCTGAGGTCTTTGGGGTAGAAATTTGGTCTTCTTTGCAGAACTTAAAAGAACACTGATTCAGATTGTTGTTCCAAAAACATGAAAACTTTTTGTCTTTTTATATCGGATTTTATTATGCAAATGGTTATTTTTTGTTGAACTTTTCCACTACCATGTATTTATTCAGCATATAGAGTACTGGAATATCATGGCAGAAAATTGTACTGACATGCTGTTTTGTTTCTTTATAGGTTTACCCTGACATGAGGTCTGCATTTGTTGATATAATTAAAACCCGAGGTGTCCGAGGGCTTTATGCCGGTCTAACTCCAACTCTTGTTGAAATCATACCATATGCTGGCTTACAGTTTGGTTCATATGATACTTTCAAACGGTCAATGATGGTAACAATACTAATATCTCATTTTTGGCACGATCTTAACTATACTATTTTGAGGTGATTTATCAATTATATCTGAGTTTTGTCGCCATACCATTTTAGATATTGTAGCTTTGCCTCAGCTTTATTTTTCCATCTCATTTACACCTTTCCTGAGAATGATGACACTGAAGTATTAAGATTAAGAAAAGCGCTTTGAATTTATATACCTTTCAAACAAGTGAAGACCTAAAAATCTAATGATGCTTAAATAAGCAATCTGTAATTACTAGTTTTGTGCAACAATCGTCCTCCATGTAAAAATAGATGCTTAATACTTCATAAGAAAATCAATTATCTTTGGCACTTAATACTTTTTATTGCTGTGGGATTCTGTGAATGCCACTAGTGCTTGAACATACTGACTTCATCTTTTTTCAATGTAGGCATGGAATAGATACCGATATTCACATCTTAACTCAGGAAGTGAGGATGATTCAGTATCAAGCTTCCAGTTATTTCTTTGTGGATTTGCAGCTGGAACATTTTCAAAAGCTGCGTGTCACCCACTTGATGTTGTAAAGAAAAGATTTCAGGTAACTGTCATGTCTTGTTTTGAAAAAGGCTTATTTTGATAATTATCAGACATGAATCATGATAAATTTCTGTGAAGAATAATCTTGATTGAGCTGAATTATTATAATGAATAATCTTGATTGAGTTGAATTATGATAATGAAGTGTTTATTACATTTACAAGTTTGTAAAATCACATCCAACAGGAAACCTGATACTGGATTGTATTGAGATGTAGTTAGTGTGGTGTAGTAGGTTGTCAGAAGCTGCAGAGTATGATCTCCGCAGGTCAGGAGTATCATTCATCATGCTTGATCAGGTCAACTAACAGTACCATTCTGGTAACTATGCACCAGAGTAGGTCATTAGTCTGGTAGCTATGAATCGCCTGCTTCCCACTGTCCTTAAGCTTCATACATTTGGGCTGCTTCACCTGCTTCTTGCTTTGTGTTGCATACCTAGCTTCCTACATTTTCTTATTATGTAGCTGTATTTATCTCATGAAATATTTTGAAGTTATGGAGCACTAATATTTGTTGCATTGTACTTTAGATTGAAGGATTAAAACGGCATCCGAGATATGGGGCACGAATTGAGAGCAGCACATACAAGGGCATGTACCATGCCCTAAAAGAGATTGTTGCAAAGGAGGGGTTTGGAGGCCTTTATAAAGGACTTTTCCCCTCTTTGGTGAAATCGGCTCCTGCTGGTGCCGTGACATTTGTGGCATATGAATACATCTCAGACTGGTTAGAGTCAATACTGATGTGACAAATCGCCATGCAGTGTTATTCATTTTCCTCCCCGTTTGTGTTGTATCATCCTTATTCTTTTGCCTTGCTGTTGCACACTTGAATTAGTTTAATTCATTCGTTTCTGGAAGAGGCTGCAGTTCCTTTAGATCTTGCAGTCCATACAAGATTTGAGGAGCCTACAAAACCAGCTGGATGAGTAATGCTTGTAAGCTCCTCTCATGGGTTTTGGACATCACTTAACGTTACCAGAATAAGCAGTCAGATCCATGATTTAAGCATTTGGCTTGCTAGATATCTGCTTACGTGCTCAGCCAGACCTACCTGTTGTATTTTTACTGAACATACTGCATAGTTCTCATGCATGTCGGCGTGTACATAATTGTGTGACATCAAGTCACTAAATCTGAAATTATTTTGCAGGATAGGGAGCAAAGCTGGTGTCGAGTGAGTTCTCGGATAAAGGAGCCATGGAGATACAACATACGATGATGAGAACAGTGTGACTGCAAGGTCGAAAGTTAAAGTGCATACAATTCCTTGAGAGCTGATACTTGTAAAGCCTTGCATAGAATTAGGTACTCATTTCTCTGTTTTTTTGCCCCATTGACTAGTGTTGTTGCATTCGTTGAGATGTAACAGTGAGGCTGAGTAAAACTAAGGAAAATGTAGGGCTCGTGACACATGATGAAGGCCGGGAGCGGCAGGCATTTTTGTTAAGATGAGATTATCTCACTCCGATATAGCCCTCACTCACATAATGCAATTAATGTGAACTGTCACATGGTTCGGAGCTGATCTGCCTTTATGGCTCATGCTTGTAACTCTGGGACTGGAGAGTCGCGCTTCCTGCTATTTTACTTTGAACATAAGATGTTTACATGTTCACGATACGGTAAATTGCGAATGCTGCAGAGTGTTGGCTTATGCACATGGTTAGCATTTGAGGTATGAATGCCAGAGCGAGCGCTTTTCAGACCATTCTATATGGTACTCCAGTATATGCTGCTCCCAGATTTGATGATTTGATACCGGCCGAGGTGTGAATGCCTTTGTCAGGGCTGTAAAACTGTCTTATGTCGTGTGAGGACAAGCAATGAATATAACCATGTTGCGAATCTGTGTGTACTGCTCAGTAGGAATCTGGTGTCCAATTATGCCTCTCTGCATAACGAACATTGCACTTCCACTGAGTTCCACATGAAAGCTATTCCCCGCTAAGCTAAGGATTGAATGCAGAAATTTTACAGGAATTTACATTTTAACAAAACAAGTTATCTAGTATTGCATCTTACAGACCAACTAAATCTATCAGTAACTTTTTTATTTTATATATATATATATATATATATATATATATATATATATATATATATATATATATATATATAATACTAAACATTAGATGGCCATGTTTTTTTCTTCTGAAAAGCTGAACTTTTGTATATATGAATTACCTAGAATACTGTTTTAAATCCATTTTCTAACTTTGTACTCCCTCTGTTTTTTAATAAATGATGTCGTTGGTTTTTGACACGACGTTTAATCATTCGTCTTATTCAAGAAATTTAAGAAAACTATAATTTATTTTGTTTTAACTTGGTTTATCATTAAAGAAACTTTAAACATGGCTCATATTTTTTATTTTTATACCAATTTTTTGAATAAGACGAATAGTCAAACGTCACGGAAAAAGTCAATGATGTCATTTATTAAAAAACGGAGATAGTAATAATTAATCCATCCGTTTGTACCCTCGAATAATTATAATAAATTATTCAGCTATTCAACCATTCAAAAACACACACACCCCTAAATGATACTATGTTTTTAAAAACTTTCTTCAGTGACATTTCTTTAAAAAAAACTTTTTAAAACCAATTTATCGACTTTCTAATATTCAATTCATTCATTTATGTCTTCGAATAATTGTCATAAACTCATTTTCATCCATAACACTTTAGAATGGACTCTAAGTAATGCATTTAACAAGCTAATTTAGGAAAACAAGCTTTTCAACATCCCCTAACTATTACATCATCTTTTTTTTGCATTTTGTTGCCTAAAACTAATGCTCTTGTTCTGCCGCCGCCGCCATAGCAACACAGCCTGTTTGAATACAGCTTGCACAGTGCACTGGTTTGGAATAGATTTCAGATCACACTGACACCCGGGCCCCACTGGTCAGTCCAAGGCGACTGCAATGCCCTCGAGGCCCGAGCACCAAAACGGAAGAAAAGAAAAAAAAAAAACTCGTCCACTTCATCCCTCTCCATCTTGCTCGGTCCCCGTCCCCTTCGACCTCCCCGCCCCCAACCTCCATCCAAACCCTAACCCCGGCGCTGGCTCCCCCAACCACGACGGCGGAGAGGGCGGCGGAGGCGGCAGCCTGATGCCCAGCCGCCCGCGGGGGCCATGGAGCTCGTCCCCTTCAAGCCCGAGGCTGGCGCGCTGGTCGAGTCGGGCGGCGGGGCCTACGGGGACTCGATCCCGGCCATGGTGGCGGCGCAGCAGGAGATGCTGCACGCGCAGGTGGACCAGCTCCAGCGCCTTGTTGTCGCCCAGTGCCGCCTCACCGGCGTCAACCCCCTTGCACAGGAGATGGTCAGGAGCTCCTGTTTTTTCTAATTTGTGCTTCTAATCTCTGCTTCTACTACATTTGCTCGATGTATTCGCGTATGTTTTTATTTCTGCAACGACGAGATTTTAGGCTGAAGTAGCACCTGGAGTGTTTCCACGGGGACTCTTATCGCATTGGTTGCAGAGCTTAGGTTTTGATGGTCATACAATTCTGATGTTTTCTTCTTATTATCAGCTCCGAATTATTTATTTACATGTCACGGCGTATGGTAGTTCTACTTGATAGTGGCTATGATGCTCCATGATGAAAAAATTCACATCGTTAAGGCTGATTTATTAATTCAGGCTTGTGTAATGGGTTACTCCAAAGTCAAAAATTCCAGATATGTTTATTTCTGATATTTAGGTCCTCATACTAATCTATGGTACATGGTCATGATTCTGGTTACATGTTGTCATAAGAAATACCGGCAAAATTGCACCTGAGAGGGTTCAAAATGAAGCAACATATTTGTAGAGACCAAGAAGAGCCACTAACTTTTTTTTAACATAAGTGATGTTCATGTTAGTTTTAGTGTAGCATTCTAATTCCTTTTTCCTATTGTCTGTAAATGATACCACAAAGTTACTTGACCGTTATGAGTTATGATATCTGAAGGAGCGACTTCCTATTTCCCTTAAATGTATGCTGCAAATTCATGAGCCCCAATTACCATTTCTGAAATCTTTCTTTTTTTTGTTCTTGTCTTGCATGCTATTTTTGCTGCTGACCAGTTACCACTTTAAAAATGTTTCTTTCTTTGTATTTGCCATTGACTTGTGGCATGTGTCTCGTCTTGCCTCTTGTTTTTGCCGCGGAGCTCTCGCATGTGGGACCCTATAAAATGGCAAAAATGAGATGACACAAGCTAGTGGCAGAAACAAAAAGCCCCTTCAAACACATTTTTATTCATCGGTCAACTTATCTTGCACTTGTTTATTCTTGTAGGCTGCTGGTGCATTGTCTATCAAGATAGGTGAGTTATTTACCTGTATCAATTGAATCACAACACGACAAACTAATATGGACCCATAAACTTGTATAATTGATGCATACATTTTTAGAGTTAAAGCTTGATTGCTACTCCCTCCTCTTTTTATAGGGCGTGTTTCATTTTGTTAGGACAAAGCTTTGACCAACAATTACTCTATTAATACATAATTTTAGTGATACAAAATTGATGTTATTAGATTTGTATTCAAAAATACTTTCTTTTGGTTATAACTTTGTATCACATAAATAAAATATTAATAGAGTAATTGTCATTCAAAGTTTTCTCCTGACGAATGCGCCCTATAAAAAGAGGAGGGAGTATAGTCATGCCATTGTTGAAAAACAAAGAGCTCTGATGCATGATCCTCAACTTTTTAAGCTGACTTAAGATAACATTTACTCCACAGGTTGCTTCAATCCTGCTGAGTTTTTTTATAGCATTGCAAATTTTGTAGGTAAAAAGCCAAGGGATTTGTTAAACCCAAAGGCTGTCAAGTCCATGCAGTCACTTTTCGCTGTGAAGGATACTATTGGAAAAAAAGAAACTCGGGAAATTAGTGCATCTTTTGGGGTTACTGTTACACAGGTCCGCTCCTTATCTTGCACGTGCTATGCCTTTTACCTTGATGTATGCCTGTTTATGTGGTCTTTTCACTCGTATTGTCATTTGTTGAAGAAATCCATCCTTAAGATAATCATGTACAGCTGAACAGAAATAACTGATTTCAGGTTTTAACGGAATAATTCCCTTTCCCTTTTTTTATAGCTGGTGGTCTATTTTTTTTCCTTTCTCTTTTCTAAGTTACTTTTCATATTATTTTATTAGCCACAATGTTTTGCCCTCTATTTGAAATTAGTAATATTATTGTGATTTTCTTTCTATGTAATTTTTTTTATGTTAATGACCTGCAACTCAATGGCTCCTAGGTGAGGGAGTTTTTTGCAAGTCAACGTACGCGAGTAAGAAAATTTGTTCGCTTGTCACATGAGAAAGCCCTGAGAATAGAGTCATCCAAGGCTCCTGACAATATATGCTCCATAAGCACTGAGCAGACACCTGTTGACATTGAGGCACATGCTCAAGTTATTGAGCCTTTGAGAACTTTAGAACCATTGGAGGTGCAACAAATTTGTTTTCCGCATGTGGCGGTTCCTCAAATCTCTTTACAACTACCAGTGGTCCCGCAGAGCTGTGCAATCCCTGTTGCCCCTACAGGTGTAATGCAACCCACCGTTGCTAAGACTAATCCCGATTCCATTCAAAAGGAAACTAAGCAAGAGGAAGTTGCTGCTGGGGTTGAGTCAGAAGATAAGAAATTTTTGGAAAGTATCTTTGCTCTGATGCGGAAGGAGAATACATTCTCTGGACAGGTCAAATTGATGGAATCAATTCTCCAAATAAACAATGTAACTGTTCTTAGTTGGTAAGATATTGATCTTATATTGCATACAGAGCTTCAGATGATCTTATTGATCCCTAATTTACTTTTCTAATATCTTTGCAGGTTCTTAACAATGGGTGGTTTGGCTATTGTATCAACATGGTTGGGCGAAGCAGTCACTGAAGAGCAAACAACAGTTATTCTTGTTATTTTCAAGGTTCTTATTTTTCTGTAACTGTACGCGGTGACATCTGTGTCTAGCATTTTTTTTACCTATGGTCCAATTGATGTAGGTGCTTCTTCATCTCCCATTACATAAAGCTTTGCCAGCTCACATGTCAACTGTTTTGCAAACTATCAACAGGTTGCGGTTTTATAGGACACAAGGTGTGTAGAAATTGCTGAAAGTCTTCAATTATTTTGCACATGTATTTTTGGATGAAAATATCTTGGCATGGGAAGTACCTTGGATTATTATAAACTTGGAATTCTAGTAAAGGAGGGTGTTGATACAGATATAGCGATGCTAGTGAATAATTTTTTTTTTGTGATGTTTCTACTTACATATTCCAAATTATGGTTGTGAACAATTCTGCTATGATTGTTTGAGCTGTGGCTGATAAGCCGTGGAAAAGTGAACGAAGCAATCAAAACTAATTTATGGATAAAACTTTTATATCTGTGTAATTAGCGGTTTAAAAGCCAAAGCTGGAATATACATACTATGAAAAAACCCTAAAATCAACTCTAAAATTAAGTTTCAAAATTTAAATTTTTAGGCTAGATTTGACCCCAAGGCCATAAAAAAGTTTAAAAGTACTTTGTTCAAAAAATAATTTATGAGTATTCTTTGGGGGAAATTGTAAGACAGCATGCAGTTTTTGGACACCGTAATGTTCTGCAAAGTTGCACACCCATAGATTCTCTTAGTTTCTTTGGGCTGCTTACTAGAATCTATCTGTTTGAAGATCAGACATATCAAGCAAGGCGAGGAACCTCCTATCCAGGTTGAGCAAAGTGCTCGTAAGAAGTCAAGCATTGAAGAAATCTCAAAAGGACTTAATCTGTAAACAAAGGTGGATTCCTCTTTTATAGTGCTGTTGTTATTCTATTGTTTTCTAGTGCCTCTTCTCTTCAGGGTTTTATATGTAGTTAATTTAATTTCTTTTTCAGGATAAGTGAAATTCTGCGTGATGAGTCTTGGAAATCTGAAGTTGATATTACTGTAAGTATCTAAGGGACAATACAGTATCAAGTATCCATGTGTCAAATTAACAATATATATCGAAAGATTCAAATGCTTAGCAAAATAGCAAGTTTAATTGTTGTGCTCTTATCAGGATGGGATCCTCGCCTTGACTGAAGATGCAAGTGAGAGCAGGTGATTCTCGTTATGTTTTTTTGCATTGGATAAATTTAAATTTTATTAGTGTTAAGTGATTTATGTAACCTCTATTTCTGTCTGCTATACTATTTACTTGACTTGGTTTATGTGCCACTTTGCAGAATGCCTGATCCCAGAAAAACTCCATTGCTGCTCACTGCTTCTGCCGACGAATCAAATAAAAAGAGTTCTCTGCAGACAAGTATCCTTTCATTTTATTTAAGCCTGCCACTACTTAATTTTGCTTCTCTTCTCTTGGAACATTCGATCACCTCTCCCCATTTGTATAAGGTTATTAAGGTGTGTTTGTATTTCAAATTTCCAATCATATATATCTTATAAGCTTTCTCCCTAGAAAATACTGGCAGTTTCTATTGTTCTATACTACAATCTGGGTGGCATTCATTGGTAGTTTCATTATTTTACATCAACCATACAAAAGGGCCCTTTATGCAACTTGCATTTTTCACTTCGTCCCCAAATATTCTATGCCTTGTTGAAATAGGTGTTACTAATGGCTTTGTTATCTCTTCTATGCTCATTAGTCAGGCTACATGCTCCTTTAAACTATTTGGTGCTTTTAGTTGTTGTTTTAACCTGTATTTATTGCATGGTCTAGGAATATTAGTAAACAATGTGCCTGTGAGGAGTTCAAAACTAGTATAGCATCTTCAAATTTGTTGCTTTCAATTTTTAATTCAACTGTCTGTCTGGATCTCCTTAGCTAATCTTCAGAGTCCAAAGAGAGAAGGAAAGTTCTACTTGTAGAACATCAAAATCGGAAAGCTGCTGGCAAGAATGTTAATCCTGCCAGAAGCACATCTATGAACAATAGTAGACCGTTGTCTGCAGATGATATCCAAAAAGCAAAGATGCGTGCCATGTTCATGCAGGAGAAATATGGCAAGGTTGACACAAGCAAAGTGACTGATAAACCTCAGACAATGGAAATTCAAAAACCATCTGGCTTAGTTGATTCAAATGCACCGCTTGTGCCCAGAAGCCCTCTTACTTCAATCATTAAACAATCCGTTGACTCAAGCCCATCAACTTCTAAACAATGTATACCATCTCCACCTGATAAGCCAGAAATCCCGGTTAGCTCGAAGCTTAATGTAACAGCCAAAGAAAATTTTATAGAGAAATTGGATTCCAAGAGAGTTGTTTGGCAGATACCACCAGGTATACCTTTTCTTCTCTGCTTCTTCACTTGCCCATCTTTTAGTGTATTGAATTTATATAATAGATGCAATGGTTCATAGCTTAAGAACCTTAAGCACAATCTTTGATTTGTACCAACGCAAGCCTCTGTAAGCTGTATAGTTTAGATTATCCAAAATCAATATACAGTATGGATCAGATTAAATTTGAAATGGAGAAAACTGCACCTCAAGAGACATACCATGTTATAGAACCAGGTCATGAGCTCTGTTTTGTTTGTTCTCATGTCACCAGTTGTACAACGCAGTCCTAACACTATAAACAACCTATCTAATTCGCCGTCATGAATTTGATGCATGTGTGAGCCTAAAGGGCAGGTGATCAAGTGGATTTCTGAAAGACCGGTAGGCAAATGGCTGTTACCACATGATTTAGCATTTTGTTTACAATTAACTGATTCAGCTTGGAGCAAGCATCCTGCTATCAAATTGTTGCAAGAACAGAGGATGACAATTTTCTGTAGTAGTATGAGAATTGAGAAGTTACCAGCCATTCCCCATAAACAAGCATGGGGCAGCTATTACCATACGTTCAGACAGTTCATTACAACAGTTACTCTATACATGTAGGGAGGTTTGCAAGTAAATCTGCATTGGTTAAATACATGGACCAAACAATTTCTGCCCTTATGGATCTCCATAAACACAAACATGCTCTTATGACCTGTAATTTGAGCTCTATACATTCTTGTGAAAAAAAAATAACTTTTTGCATGGCATTTGATACTTTCTGTAGCAATCTCAAAAAAACGACGACAAATCAGCTGATCTGTGTGAGATCTTTTCCCTTTATTAATTCTCTACAAAATCCAAATGGCATATCCACATATGGTATGTTCAAATGGGTAAAGATATCCAGAGATATTTCCAATCTCTATGCAGTCAGCAGTTGACATTGAACATGTGATATGTGATATGTTAGAATACAGAAATTATGGAGTCACTGTAACAAACGTTGATGACCTTTGTTAGCCAGACCTAGTTTAATGAATGTAACATGCTTAAATGATGTGATCTAGCTATCTTGAGGACTTCAGCTTAAATACAGGGAACTCTGCAGTTCATCCAACAATTGTGTGTCACCTGTTGCAGATCTTGAAAAGTTGTAGTTCTCTTCACTTGCTATGTTTTCTAAGAGTTCAAGGGAAAGCTTGAGCTCTGTGGTATTGGTTCATTGTTCATTCCTCGAGTATTGCCTCATGTTGCATAACTTTTTTTTTCTTTTCTAAGAGAAAGCGTGACATATGCACTATCAGTTCATTTATTCATTTTTTTAGAAATGGGGTTTTATTTGTCCATAATTTGAATTTTATTACCTCATGTTGCAGCGGTATGGATAGACCCTGCTTGGAGTTTAGGTGCTGGAGAGAACAGCAAGGAATTTGAGGTTCAAACACAGAGAAACCGGCGTGAGAAGGAAACCTTTTATGCTAGCCTAAAGGACATACCTTTGAATCCAAAGGATCCATGGGATGTGGAAATGGACTTTGATGACAGCCTTACACCAGAAATTCCAATTGACCAGCTGCCAGATGCCGACGCTATGGAAACGGATAGTGTGAGCACAGCCCCTCCAAACATTGGGGTTCCTGTTGCGGACAAGCAAGTTGGATCAACCTCATCAGTATCTCCAGCAGTGGCTGCTGGTGCGAATGGTGCAGCTTCTGAACCAGATCTTGAGCTGCTTGCAGTGCTGCTCAAGAATCCACAACTTGTCTTTGCTCTAACTTCTTACCAGGGTGGGGCCTTTCCAAGTGAGCAGACCGTTGCACTTCTTGACATGCTGAAGCAGACTGGCCTTGGACTATCAGAGCTGGTAAATAGCCTGGCCAACAATTCTGGGGTCCAAAAAGAGCCTGAATCTGGTCCTGAAGCTATCCCTGCTTCGCTTCCATCACCAACTCCTCCAAAAGACCCTGCAGCCAGGGTTTGCCTGCTAACTCTTCACTTCTAATTTTCCAAAGTAAAATCTTTCATCCGTTGTTCATATTAATATCTTCTTTGGCAGGATGGCTGGAAATCAGAATTCCCAGCTCAAGTGAGGACCCCAAACTTGCAGCAGGCACATTTGCCAAACAGAGCAAATGCACCTCCTATTGCAAGCACCGTGCAGCAAAGTTTCTCAAATGTTGCCAGTTGGTTGCCTTCACAACCTTATGCTTCACCTTCTGCTTTGCCAGCACAAATTCAAACTAATATCCCGTCTCTCCCCCAGTCGTTGAACTCCGTAAATCCGCCTACTCAACATGTTGCTCCTATGAATAACCTTGTGAGCAGAGCTACGGTACATCAGCATACCCAATCATATGCTTTAGCGTCTGATCCTGTTGCAGTGGCCGTCCATCAGCAGCCAGCGGTGAGCAAACTAGCACATGAGGTTCAGAATATTTCACACCCTACTATGGCACATTCTTCGGTGGATGAACCACATGCCTCTTACACATCACACACCTGGCAACCTAGTGCTGCTACTGTTGCCACCACTGGACGAATTGCTACACCTGATCGATGGGCTTCCCGCACTACTAATTCCTTTAACGTTGCACCATCAAACCCTGTGACGTATCCAAACCAGAATGCTTACAGTAATCACAGTACACAAGCTACTACATACAATGCTTATGGCTCAACTCCAGCCTCGTCCCACTCCCTTCTCCCAGGGCAGGGACTCGACAGAAATGGTTACACTCGCACACCAGAATACCAGACGACGACGGCGCTTGACGCCCTACGGCGGAATTCACGATCTCCTGAGGTTGGTGCTGGTGCTGTGTATGGTAGCTCACAAGGCTATGTTCCCGAACCCTCAAGGCAGTGGAACTACGGGCAACAGAGCTACAATCCTGAGCCTTCTAGACAGTGGAGTTCTGGGCAACAAAGCTACAACCCAGCTGAGCCTGCCAGGCAGTGGAGCTCTGGGCAGCAGGGCTACAGCAACGCAGCTGAGCCTTCACGGCAGTGGAGCTCAGCACAGCAGGGCTACAACTCTGAGCCTCCAAGACTCTGGAATTCAGGTCATCAGAGCCAGAACCCTGAGGGATTGAGGCAATGGAGTCATCATGGAAAGCAAGAACATTACAATCAACATTGGAGGAGGAGATGATGACGGTCACCATTGTATATTAGCTGATTCTTCTTCGGGCCTTTTTTCTCTGTTTTTTGATGGGAGGCTTTTGTGATTCGTTTACTTTGGGCCTTGTGATTGGCACAGAGGCCATTGAGAAAGCATACATCATGTACTAAATGTAGTTGGAGTGGGGAAAACAAAAAAACCAAAAAACATAAAAAAAAAAGGAAGGAAACTGAATGAGAGGATGCATCAGCTGAATGGCTGAATCCATTTGATGGATCATAATTTTCACTTCCCATTTGTGATTAGTCTTTTTTAGATTTTTTTGAACCTTCTAGCCTTGTGCTATCTTAGCAGGCAGGTGTCAGTGAGACTTAGGGGTAATGCGTTTCGTTGTTTATCGTCAGGTCGGTGTTCTCTGAACTCTGAAGAGGAGTCTCGATGAGGCCGTTAGTCGTGAGCACGTATGCTTAACGAATTGCGGTATAAGACGATAAACGTCGCCATCTAGCACATTTTTGGTGGAGCAAAAGAATCTGAAGTCGATACGTGACACTGTCGTTTGCATTTTCATGTGCAGCCGGGTGAAAACGAATTGTGTTATTTTCTTATTTAGCTCCTTGGCGGTAGTCTTTTAATTTGTGAAATAGCCTGAAAAGCCAACACTAACGGTTTGGTAGCGAGGAGGATATAACTTCTAATATATTTAATTATATAATAACACCGCTGATTTTATTTGATCAAAATTTTAAAACTTTGATCATCAATAACTCTCAAAATATTCAGTTTAAAAATATAAAAAATCATATGAGTATATAATAACACCGTTGATTTTATTTGATCAAATTTTAAAAACTTTGATCATCAATAACTCTTAAAATATTTAGTTTGAAAATATAAAAAATCATATGGGTATACAATAACTCTCAAAATATTTAGTTTGAAAATATAAAAATCATATAGGCAGAATTTTCTTTATAAATACTTTATAATATTATAATTTTGTTAGATATTATTATTATATTCAAATAGAAAAATAGTGGTCAAAGTTGCACTTGCACATCCATGTTAAGTAAAATTAATGATATCATATATTCTCTCCGTCCTTTAACATTAAATGACGACGGATAAAGTATTTAAATAAGGAGATAATAAAAATAACTTGAATTGGCAATAATTATATTATGAGTTGTAAACCGCTGTCATTTTCAAATGTCAAATGAAGTCCAGAATTAGTCGGCTATACGTGTGCGCAATGTGCCTGGACGGAGAGTGCCTGATGCGCAGTCAGACACGCATCCCACCAATTTCCCTCTTCTTTTCTTTTTCCCGGCAAAAAAACGTGGCGAGAAAACCAAATAAAAAAGGAAAGCCGCCGCGTCGAGGCGAAGCCATCCCATCCTCTTGCTCCGCGATGGCCACGCCGGCCACGACGAGGCACCACCACCACCACCACCGGGCGCTCTCGCGCTGCGGCGAGCGGCGGTGGCGGCGCGGCGAGGTGCGGTGCTCGTCCCCCGTGCAGGAGTTCGCGGCGCTGGCGGCGGTGTTCCGGCGGCGGCTCGTGGTGGGCGCCACCACGGCGGCAGCGGCCGCCGTCGGGGCCAACTTCGGCGGGGTCACCAGCTTCCTGCTGGGGCTGTCCCCGGAGCTCGGCCGGTCGCTCCGCCTCGACGTGCTCTACCCCGTCGGCGGGTTCACGCGATGCCTCGACTCCGAGAACGGATTTGGTAACTACACGTACACCAATCTCGCGTTTTCTTCTTCTTGTTAGGTTGGCAATTGGCGTTCTATACTTCTATTTGCTTCTTCCAAAAAATATTGGGGTTTTGTCTCTCTCCTTCAAACTTGTTATTTCCCTCAAATTGTGGGAAATTGCGTATTCTTCGATTAGTTCTTCTGTGAGTGTCTCATATTGTTATTCAGTTGACTTTATTTCTTAGCGCGTGTCAATTACTCCTCAAATTGTCTCCACATAAGAAAAATAGAACATATTGAGCCGTCATCCTCTGTTGCTATATTTTAAGACTTCATTTTTTTAACAAAAAAAAATCTGAAGTTATCTATGCAACAGTAAAAAAACCTGAAGTTATCAATGCAACAGTAGTAGAGCCACCCCATGCATTTTTTAGATACTATTCAGAACGAGAGTCTGTACATGGGAGGCACTATACGTTAATGAGTTGGTGTATGTTTAGAATGTTTGGTAGTTTAATTTTAAGAGACTAGGAGCTTGGTTGGCGAAAAGCTGGGAGTTTTACTAGTAAGGCTATGCTCGGTTGATGCATTTTTTAGATACCATTCAGAACGAGAGTCTGTACATGGGAGGCACTATACGTTAATGAGTTGGTGTATATTAGAATGTTTTGGTAGTTTAATTTTAAGAGACTAGGAGCTTGGTTGGGCGAAAAGCTGGAGTTTTACTAGTAAGGCTATGCTCGGTTGATGCATTTTTTAGATACCATTCAGAACGAGAGTCTGTACATGGGAGGCACTATACGTTAATGAGTTGGTGTATGTTTAGAATGTTTGGTAGTTTAATTTTAAGAGACTAAGAGCTTGGTTGGCGAAAAGCTGGGAGTTTTACTAGTAAGGCTATGCTCGGTTGATGGTGATGCACACCATCAACCAAGGAAAAATTCAAGGTCTCCCTGCGCGTGCCTGTTGTTATCAAGTTGCAACTTTGTGCCCCACCATAAAGCACTAAAACAGGGATGTGAATCAGGGTTCACACTTCTCTCTGTGTGTGTGGCTGGGTAGGGGGTCAGGTGCTCTGAAATTGCTAAAAATATTGAACAAAATCATTTAAATTTGAATTCAAATATGAAATTGCTTAGAATACCTCGGTTCCTTTTAATTATTTAGGCCTTTTGTCTCACTATACATATGGAAAACAACAATTTTCAGAAATTTCAAGCAAAAAATGGGTGGTTCTTATTTTTCCTCTAATTATACCTCATGGTACTTTGCTTGTTCTTATTCTTCCAGTCATATACAATTTGCCATGACTAAGGAAAAACAGCATCTTAACTGCTTATATAGTTATATGTTCCTATTTTCAAGCTGAACTTGGTCTACTGTACTGAAAGCACAAGTGGCTACAAAAATTGTGGTCCTTGCTGTTGCCAGTTTGCCACCTTGTGTATCTAACCTACAATGCATGCCTCCAATGGGACTGTACATGTGGATCATGGTCTATCTGGTGCTACATTCAGGACCAGAAATTGTGTGCCACCTGGACTGCATATCATCGTAATTGATGACATCTGGTGGATGACGTTTGTCTTGATGATTTACTTCGGAGTTATGTTTGGACACTGTGCAACTTGAGGGCCCATTAACAAGATATTGTACTTGTGCATGTTGATTTAAAGAAACGAAAATCAATATAATGTTTCGTAGTTGCATTGGACTTAGAAGATGGATGAAAAGGAAGGGTAAATTGGGTTGGAGCACACTCTTTGTATTGATTTTTTTAGTATATACCATAACGGTATGGGAAAATATTCTTGGACAATAGTTTAGCTTAACAAGGCTAGCTATGTGAAAGCCTTAATTGCCTGGTTGATCTTGCTCGTTAGGGAGTCAAGATCTAGCTGCAAGCCTGCAAATGCACAACCCAGAAATGTACTACCTTTTGACTGTTTATTAAAATTCCTCTGCCATTATTTTTACCTTTAGCTAGTAGTGCAATAAGAGGACTTGATTAACCGCAAAAATGTCAGTGTACAACTGTACACATTCCAAATTATGTCAAGTATTAACTTTAAGGTCTCCAAAATTTTCAGAGTTTATATATCCAGCAAGCTGGGTTGGAGATCAGACATTACTATACAGAGGAGTGAAGAAAGCAGAACTGCAGAGATCACTAGACCCTCCACCGTTGACGAATGGGAGGTCCCCATCACGGCCTCGGAACATCAGTGAACCTGTGGCAGCTTTTGGCCCCCCAGGATCCAGCGGGGAGCTAAATGTCAGTGTCATTGTTTCACCTGTCCCGCAAGACTTCTCGTAAGTATACTTTATATACTTGCAGTTTGTTTCTGGCAGTGTGTTAAAATTTTTGGTCTAACATTAGAATTAATTGCTTAGACCGTATACTCAAGTTCTTGTGTAAATAATGAATATGACTTTATAGCTTCGTGTGTATGTTCCTCTACAGCAGCTTAACTACTAGTGCCCTAAATTTGGGATATAGCATCTTCAGTGTTGGCCAAACTACTTATCTTCAGCATTGTTATGCCATATAATTAGTGTCTAATGCTACAATTGAATTGTTTGAAACAGGATCGAGGCTTTTGGTGGTCCTAAAGATGTTGGGGAGGTGGTTCTCAGAAGGATCGCAAAGACAAAGCGAGGCGCAGATATAAACGCTACTCTTCTTGATGCTGCCCTGAGAGAAGATGCAGTGAACAATGTCAAGTACTACAAGCTTGAGTTCCGAGTTGAAAGCCCTTCCTTTCGACGACGCAATGTTGCAGTGTGCTGTGCGAAGGATGGAAAACTATACACCTTGAACGCTCAGGCTCCGGAGTCGGCATGGAAGGCAGTTCGGAAAGAGTTCCTTGCAATGGCAGATTCCTTCAGTCTAGTGGCCGATGTTTGATACTACTTTGATGTATAGTAGAGACACAATTTTTGTACCACCTGAGAATTTTCTTCACTAGTTTGTGACTAGTCAAGCACTGGTTATGTTAGAACAGCAGAAACGTAACATGTTGTACCTGTATCATAATATTCGTGTTACACGATGCGCAGAACTTTTTTGGCATTTTCGAACGAGGTCTAAGGGAGGTCGGAGTTTTATTAATCTCCGACCACCATAGATTTTTTTTTTTCAAATAAGGTTATGGGGGCTCGCAATTTTAATCTTGGCCAGCATTTTGTGAGAAAATTTCACTTTGGCCATGTTTAATAACCATGATTTCACAATGGACTAGGTCTAAGCCTATGCTTCCACTTAACACCACATATAATCACCATTGTTTGCACTTGGGACCGGGGTCGACAACTTCGGTTCAGTCAGTTGTACACTCCAACTTGCAGAGGACAAAGAAGATAGCTGCAGAACCAGGATGAGCTGTGGGTGAGCCTAGCAATGTGAAGCTGGAAATGGGAATGGCAAGGTGGTGGTGATTTTTATAAAACACTGCCTGGATGCAGCTGTGCCTCTCCCTAGAGTGCAGAGGGTATATTTTTACCTTGGATCCCTCCCTTTTGGCATAGCAAAGCAAGAGCCCAGGGGACGGGGGCAATGGCACTAATCATGATTGCTGCACACATTGCATAGATGTACCATATACTGAACGATGGACTAGCAAAGAAACAAAGAAAGAACAGAGAAGTGGAAAACTGAGAAGCACAATTATCTGAACTTCACTTGTTTACATCACCATGCATTACCTTCTACAACAGACTAACATGTTCCTTTTATAGGCTAAGGAACCGACATACATCACTCTGTAAAGTGATTCCTATTTCCTAGTAACAAGATTACCGCTCAAAAGTTTTACTGTTAGCTGTAAGTTCACTCTAGACTAAATTACACACTCTAGAAACTGATATAAACAGAGTTATGTCGGTAATACTGCATCTTCCTTCAGAAGTCAAATTGAATTTTATACTAACTAACGTGAACACACTGTCCTCTTAACTTTACAGAACGCAGGAAAGAACTACAGAAAACAAGACTATATTTAACAAGTTTAGCCACCCAAATGCACACAAATCGATTGAACTGCAGAAATCAAGACTATATTTAACGAGTTTAGCCACCCAAATGCACACAAATCGATTTACTTCAACCAAAACTTACATTGTGATCACCAAAATAATAGAGACATGCTTGACGCACATGACATTACCGGCGACCGGGCATTCGAGTTTGTTCTACTTCTGTGTAGTGCATCCCAAAAGAGAAAACCAAGCCACACATGAGAACAAACAAAAACACCTTACATGGCCTACAATGAAGATCCTCCACGTAGACGAGACAGTCGAGCAAGAAATTAATGGAACACCAAGTCAAGCATTCAGCACACACTTATCACATTAATTTTCATAGCTTGTGATTGGAGAAGGACGACGACCATCACAATCATGGGCATTTCGAGCTTCATGTGATTGGAGGACAAACAACGACCACCTGATTCATTAAGGTTCAACAGGGCATGATGACCTTGTTTTAATTGTAAATAAGAGGTTGATAGTCTGTTGGAACTACACTATAACAATTCATCCCAACAAAGCAAGTATCATAATAAGATGCTACTGCCACTTTTAACACCTTGCTACTTAGCACTCAGCAAATATCTATCAAGTCATCTTCATCATCATCATCACTATCAGCACAGTAGTCCACGTAGATGGCATCATCCTCCACACCATGCACCCAATTTACCTTTAATTTTGTGTGTTTGATGAGCTTATCGTTGGTGTAAGAATCGTCTGATCCATAAAATAACTTCTCAAACTCATCACGCCCATAGAAACCCTCCACCGCTGGATGCAGAATTCTGTTCCCTTCACTCTCACAATAAATACAACGAACTTGTCCTGCCGTACATACCAAAAACACATTTGGACAATAATTAGTGGGATCAGAAATGATGGCAGCATGCAGACTCTTTAAATAGGCACACATTGTTTCATATGAGAACATACTTCATTAAGCTGAAGGATCAATTGGACATACTTCATTAAGCTGAAGGATCAATTGGATCTAAGCAACTAAGTGCTATGTGACTAAAACAGCAACAGGGATCTTTCAAGCACAATAAACTACACTTGCATCATAACAAAAGGGGCAACAACATGCAATAAGTCTATATTCTGTCTTATTCCACAAAATGTAATACTAACAAGGTTCTAGTTGTGTTACAATCATTCCAATTTATATCAACAGATTTCTATTCTAAACTATTATGTGATAATTTCTTTTGACTCCCAGTAGAGCCAACATCACCCAAGCCATCATAATTGCTCATCAAGCACCGGTCCTCTTACCACTTCCATTAGGAGTCACCTGAAAGAACATTTTTCTGTCTGCTACAAAGACTATAAATTGTTTCAAGGCCTGCCAATCCGCTAAATCTTGGCATTTGACACTATGCAAACATTGTAAAGAACACAAGGTCATCATGGTTGCTATTTAGAAGAGTGATCTGATAGCGTAATAGCAAAACATAGACCATACACTACAACAACACCACCCATTTAGCAACAGATAGGTAGCAACAGTTTCCACAACCATTGCTATACGATTTTTTAGCAGCGCTTCTTAAAACGTGTACCACCTCTCCTACTGTCCTACAGGCCCATGTACAAGTCCTTAGGCAAAACAGAACCATCCAGCAACTACCAGCCCACAACTCTCGGTCTCTTCATATCCCCATTACCTAAAACAAATCTTAATCCCTAAGAACTTATAGATTGAATTCAAGAGGAGCAAGGAGTGGCGGAGGCCCTCATCCTCGGCTAGGGTTGCTGGTGTCCCCTGCGCAGGCCGCACTGGTGATTACACGGGTGCATAGTGCTGCCACGGCCCGACAGCGAAACGGCGTCGTACCACAGGCTGGTACCTTCGATTTCTTGTGCTGGACTGCCTTCAGATCTCATCATTGATACTTGAACAAACTGGGGTTGATCCTATTGCAGTTGCGCGAATTCAGCAAGGCTGCCCTGCTAAGTGCTAACACCATTGTGGATCTCTCTTCATCTTTGGGATGTACCCTTTCTGCTTCACGTTATGTACAATTCTCTGATGTTGTATCCGCAGTTATTTTTAATTCTTTTACCAAAGCCACTTCTGCATCTAAGTGGTTTAACTTTTTAGAATATGGGCACCTAATAATTTGCCTAATTTTTAGGTCAGTGCTGTACTGTTCTGATTTGGGCCTCCTCAATGAATACCTTAACAATGGACACCACCCAAGTGTTTTCTGCTGACAATTCAACCCCTTTTCCTTGCAGCACTCACGCCTAACATAGTTTTCAGGTGCTTGTTTTCAGAGTTTATTCGATATTTGTGCCTTCCAGTGAGATATTTTGCATCCATGAATTAAGATCTCTCTCTGTCTTCCATTTTCCTAGTACCAAACTAATTTATTATGATTCTGAGCAGGCTTATTACATTGTCTTAGAAATATACATAGGTAAAAAAAAACTTGTCTAGATGGGGATGAAATCAACATATGTTGTATTTTAACTGAACTTTCTGAGCGTAGTTCTAAAAATCGCATGCTTCTTTCATGATGCTCACGTGGTCCTGACCTGGAGGATCCATATCTTGTTGAAATACACTAGCTTTGGACCTTTGCATCAACAAAAAAGAAGGGAGGCACTAATTACTGTAAGATTTATTCTATTGTGTCCAAGTCTCGCATATGCAGTTTTCTTTCTAACATGTTATGGAAAATTAAAGTCCAAATGCTTTATTTTTTAGATTTAATGGCTTTGTATTTATATTTTCATTACAATGTTAAGACTCAATTAAAAGAACCTGTACATTTGGAACAACAAGAGTTAACAAAAAGTAGAAATCATCGATGGAATATTTCAATATATAATACTTGTACTGTTTACCAAAATTAACATCTCTTTATTCTTTTCTGTGGTTACGGACACAGTGGTGCAACAAGGCTTTCAGTTACAATAGACAGATTTGGATGGAACACAAGATATCTCCCTCCCTGAAGAGATTGCGGGAGAGATTAGTTAGCTCACCTGAAGATTGGCATGCTACTTGTTTGTCAGATACAATTTTGTTGTGTGCCAACGGCTATTTATATTAGTTATGTACTGATTGAGCAGCAGTACAATGTCTAAATTATAGAGGTATATAAGATTTTTCCATTTTTTTGGGTGTGTGTGGTCATATGTAAATCACAATGTACATTTGAAATTTTGAATGGAAACTTAGAGCCTTTTATCCTGGCTGTGTAGTTGCAAAGAGCATTTTTATTACTTGGTCGCAATCAGTCTGATTTGTTCTAGGCTACAATGGTTGCAGGCATTATAATTAATATTGAATTCAGTACCTTGAATTGAGATACCATAGCATATGAGTATTGCTCCAAACTAAATATATGTGTTGGTGTTTTGCAACGTATTTTCTTACTTGTTACCAATGCTTGTATAAGCATTGCAATAGACCTTATCAACGGCAGCAATGGCAACACATATCAAATGCGTTAGAATATCCATTAGCAATACATATCTAGAGCTATAACAACGTATGTATAATGTGTTGCTAAAGGGGTATTCCTGTTCTTGTGATAGTGAGCAGTGCACAAAATATTTTCAAATCAAGATATTCCATGATCCTAGTATAATGTGCAACAGGTCTCCAACAAACAGTATTAGCATGCAACAGTAAATGATGTATAAGTCTTACTGAAAATTCTTTGTAAGATACAATAATCAGGTGGAACAATGGCTACTGCATGATGTCCAGTGATGGCGTTGCATTGGGCTATGGATCAAAACATGAAAAATACCCGCCATGTAGCAACTAAACTCTTTAGTTAAGCATAAGAAAACATTGACAATAGCACACAGGTAGCATTATATTATGATGATATTTAATTTGATGAATTATAGGCAACCAAATATTGCAGATTGTGAAATTGATAAAAAAATAAAAAGAAAGAGCTCAATCTACTTGATGGAGAATATTAACACGGAAATTGCAAGGTCAAGGAGGCTAGAGCATACCAGCTTCTGGTTTCTGTGGAATCACAGGGACACACCAACATGTATCAGCGCCATCTTTGCCACATTCAGCAAAGAAGAGCGTTGGAGGATCATATGGGCGGGCTTTGCAAACTGCCAGAAAATTGATATGGGTGTGATAATATTTGCTGTAAGTCCATGGATTATAGTCTCCAACTTTCTCACCCATGCTCGGCACAGGGCCAGATACCAGTTCATTAACGCCACAGATGATATGAAGTACAAACGGGCGATCCTCCTTCAACCATGAAGATGAAGAGTGTTTAGATTGGAAACAGGGCATAGCACAAATACAGAGATAACATGATGCGATCGAAACTGCGGAGTAAGTAAAGGTGAGTACGGGAAGAAACCAACCACAGTGTTGTTGAATTTGTCCAATGCGTCTCTCACCATGCTGGTGACTCGGGCATGCTGACCCCAGAACCTACCGCTGCATCGAGATATGTGACGATAGTCTCTCCGTTTTACCTTTCTACAGGCTAGATCCTGTTGCTGGTGTGACTCCCTAATAGAGGAGGGACAATATTGTAACATCATGCGGAGAAAACTAAGATTCTTGGGGGAGAGTGGGCCACCCGATTCCGAGGCAGACTCACTCACACCATCCTGTGTTCCTGGGACACAAACTTGTGAATGCAGCACCTCTGAGACAAACTCAAGTTTACTCACAGAACTTGGTGATGAAAGGAACTGTGTCTGCGCAAGAGGGTAGTCGTGAAGCGCAGCGGTGGCCGCGGCGGTATATGCTTCATGAACACTGGCAGATGGGGTGCTTTCTTCAACCACAGAGTGCTGAATATGAGAAGGGTCGGGACGCTTTTTAAGGTTGGGATCAGCAGCTTCCAAGTTGACCCCGGTGACCAGCAGGCGCTGCATGGCTAGGTCAGGTGTGAGGCCTCGGTATCGAGTGCAAAGGAAGGACACGAGGCCGTAGAGTGATCGGGCTGCAATGCGCCACAGCAACTGGGTGCTGATCATGGATATTTGAAATTGTTTGCTCGCCGGGATGTTTTGCTCGTACCAGATGGTATTAACGATGATATTGGAGACAGGGTCCAGTGGACCATAGCAGTAGCCACCAAAGAGCATGCTGCGGTGATACAGACTGCACAGCTCGGAAGTGGGCAGCCTGCCCATCGCCTGCAGGTAGAATCCATGAATTGTTGCAAGGAGCATTCGCTTCATGGGTCCCCGGGCAGGAGGCAGCACTTTAGGTGTTGCATAAATTTTGGAACTTGCTCGCATAAGCCGCCCCCTGGCAAGTTCCCACGTTCCTTTCAGCTGAAGAACAGGATCAGATGCCCCATTAGCGTCCAACACCTTCTGTGCGCGAAGGACTACGTGAACCTGCATATTGCGTGGTGGCTCAGAGCGGAACGCCTCCACGACATGTGAAATCTTCTTCCACCCCAGCACGAGCCCCTGCGGATCAGGGTGCTTGGCGGCAACAGCTGCACATCTGAGGGCGACCTCAACAGCTGCCTCGGTGGTTTGGGAGTTGAAGTCGAACTCCCGCATACCGCGTCTGTTGATGATGAGGAGCGAGGCCACAAAGGGGTCAGCGTCCGCAGCCCGAAGGTATATCCGGGCCTCCGCGTCAGGGAGGTAGGGGAAGAGGCAGGTGAGGAAGGCGATGAGGCCGTCGAGCGACAGCTCGTTCACGTCTGGAGCCTTCACTACTCTTCGTCGTCGTCGTCGTCCGTTGTCGATGAGGACCCCGGCCTTCTCTCCTCCTCCTCCTCCTCCCACCCGATCTGCAGCAGGACGCACTTGGGATCGGGAGATGGCGCTGTTGATGAGGATGTTGGTGACGGGATGCACAAGGCCGAAGCAAAATCCCGGCTCCAATAAATCCTTGTCAATCTGCAGGCGGCTGTAGATCTTCTCAATCTTGGCAACAGCTGCTCGAATCTCATCTTTCAGTTTGTATATGTGGAATTGGTCCTCGACGTCTCTCGGACCGAAAGTGCGGATGCGATTGGTGCTGCTGCTCCGAGGTACATCAAGGTGGAGTTGGCCAAGCAAAGTGCGGAGGTGACTGCTGGTGCTGCTGCTCCGGCTGGCGCTCCTCGGTAGATCGAGGTGGGGTTGGTCTAGCTCAAGCATGGAGGCAGGATTTGGGGATCGGGAGGAGGCGGAGGGCGGCGAGGAGGGAGAGGAGGAGCAGGAGCGGGGGGAAGGCAGCGGCGAGGCGACGGGCCGCGGGCAGGGACAGCGGGAGGTGGCGCCGGTGGAGCGGGAGCGGCGGCGAGCGCAGGGACGGTTGGGATCCCTATTTCTTTCGCTCTCGGCGTAAACGGTTAGGATTTATTAAATAAAACTCTTGGCTTCGGCTGTAGAAAGAAGTCCCTTTCTCCCATCCCAACCCCTGGACGCCCGCCGCCCCTGAAGCCCCTCGCCCTAATCCCCTCGCGCCCTACCTCTCTCCCTCACCACCGCCGCCGCCAGGTCGCCATCGCTCCCGCTCCCGCTCCACCGGCGCTACCTCCCTGCGCTCGCCGCCGCTCCCGCTCCACCGGCGCCACCTCCCGCTGTCCCTGCCCGCGGCCTGTCGCCTCGCCGCTGCCTTCCCCCCGCTCCTGCTCCTCCTCTCCCTCCTCGCCGTCCTCCGCCTCCTCCCCTCCCCGCCGTCGCCGCGCCTTCCTGCTCGCGTGTCATCAAGGCCCTCAACCTCAAGGTAAAACCCGGCAGGCTATGCGCTCCTGCGTGCCCTTCTCTATGTCCAGGGTGCTCCCTCTCGAGTCCCCTCGATTTCGGGTTGGAATCGTGTTTTGAGATCTGGGTGCTGGTGTCGCAGGAGCATGAGCGGACGCTGGAGAGGATCAGGAACGCGTTCGAGGGGGAGGGATCCCATGTCTGGCCCTTCCAGGTGAGGATTGCGTGCCATAGTATCCATCGAATTTTGCCTGTGCTTTACGAACCAGCGCAATCGGTCGTGGGTTTTTAGTGCATTCTTTTGTGGCATTAGGGTATTTACTGGATTATAGTTTTCTAGAAAAAAGATGCGTATTTACTCTGTTTGGTTTTGGTGAAAATTTCAGATCAGGCAGTAGTCCTTTAGGAAGCTGTCTTTAGGGGTTTCTAGAGTATGATGCCAATTTCTATGGTTTGGTTAAATTTTGATGGACTTAGGAATGTGCTCACTTCCTTGGATATTTTCACACTAGAAGTGTATGAAATATTGAAATTTAACTGTTGACGCAACAGGAATAGGATGCGAATAGAGTATCTACGTCTACTGTAAATACGTGCCCTCCTTTTTTTTGGGTAGCATGCTGATATGATGTTGGATGTGTTCAGGTTTGGTTACAAACAAATAAAGCGGCATATCTCCTTAGGCAGTATTTCTACAGCAACCTGCTTGATCGACTAAGCACACGGCCTTTCCTCGGTAAAATTGAGAAGAAATGGCTTGCTTTTCAGGTGAGCCATTTTTACTTTTATTGCTGTTAGGTGATCATTTGCATTTGCATTTCCTCAGTAAAGTGATTTTCATGCTACAAAATTGACCTTTTGAGTACAATAACCATTGTGTTATGGAAGAATATCAATTATGCATTCTTATCTATGGATATAAAAGGTTTTTTATAGGAAAAGACCGGGTAAATTGCAGCCAGGTTCATCATCCTCTATAAGAACATAATCTGTGGAAATAAAATATCATAATTATTATAATTTCTATCCTCTAATGTTCTTCTCCCCAGTCTAAGTCTAATTGTTCCATGACACATGCACTCATTTTCTCCCTTACATTGCATATATCCTTTCTAGCTTTAGAAAATTTTGATCCAATCAATCCATGGTTTGTAGAGCAATCATGAGTGTAGCGAGGTTTGATGGCATTGTGAAAAATCCCATTACTTGCTTTGATGACTTCAGGGTTCTCTGAACTTTGCATAATTAATCTATCTTTAACAATAAGTATCACATTCCTATATTGATGATGGGTACCTGCTGAACCAATTATTCCCTTTATCTAATATACTAAAGGTTCACAGTGTTGGGTTTCTGAAAAATATCACTATCAGTATAGCACATGAGATTCGTATATCGCTAATGTATTGCTTCTGAATTTACTTTTACCTTTATCTCTTAATAAATTTCAGAATGTTATTATCTTATGATTTTACATACCACTGAAATTGGATTATTAATTCAATCCTATTTTTTTCCAAGCTTTCCACATGTATAATGTTATTGTGCATATTAAATTTCCTTTTTGTCACAGATTTGCCCATTTGCTTGCTTCCTAAGACTTTTGGATGGTCTAAACTAGGGATGAAAACGGATCGGAAACGGTCGGAAACTAGCTATACCATATTTGTTTTCATATTTTTTTTCGGAATCGGATTCAGAATCGGAAACCTCGGATACAAAAACGAAATCGAATATTACCGGATACAGATACGGAGCGAATACGAGTCGGAACGAATACGGTAACAAATATTTATTCGAATATAAAAACCCCTCAAACTGAACTTTACAAACCAACGAAGAGAGACAACTTATTATTTTTTTGTAAAACAATATCAACAACACATTACTAATTTGATCACATATAGCGATGTAATTGGGTGCACTGCTACAGAACATGCCATTCGTACCTCTCTATCAAAACCGGTTGAAGAAAATCCAGCACTAATAGGGCGTTTTCACCCACTCGCCTAACCCGCGCTCAATGCTAGCTTATTAAAAAACTGACACTAATAACATCAATACTAATTCATTTAAAGACCGATACTGATATATAATATATAAGACATCAGTACCTATCTAAACAACCAACCGGTACTGATAACTGGAGCGAGCCGAGCAAATTTCCTGAGCCGATCGATCACAGCCACTCATACTCATTTCCTCTCTCTCCCTTATATTCACAGCTCTCTCTCTCTCCCTTATCTCTTCAAGAAATTTTCCCTCATCTCCTCCTTCCTCCCTTCTCTCGCGAGCTGTAGCGGTGGCATCGGCGTCGGCCCCGCGAGCAGCGACGGCACGCAGCGGCGCCGGAGGCCTCGCGAGGAGCAGCAGCAGCGGCGCCGGCGGCCTCACGGCAGCAGCGGTGCCGGAGGCCTCGCGAGCAGCAGCGGCAGTGGCGGCCTCACGAGCAGCAGCCACACCGGAGGCTTCGCGAGGGGTTGCGCCGCAGCCCACCACGCCACCCCGCCAATCTGCGCCACGTTGCGCGACGACGGCGGGACGGGCCGGAGCGCGAGGCCGCCCTGGACAGCGGCGGCGAAAGGCGAGGACGAGGGGGGTGACGACGATGATGTCGACGCCGGCGCAGCTGCCGCCTTCCGGTACAAGAACTTCTCCCGGCTACCGTCCTCGCCGGTGGCGCTGGCGCGGCGGTCGACGGCCATCGCCATCACAAGAACTGTGTGCCTATCTCCCTCCTAACTCTTCCATTCCATGTCACGTCGAAGGTGCGCCGATTAATTTGTTCGGATATCTGAAAATTTATCCAGATAGTTTCCGACCGATTCCGAAATCCGCCGGATAATGCCTTTACTGTATTCGTATCTGTATCCGAGAAAACTTATCCGTTTCCGAACTTTGTGTTTTTTTCCATTGGGTCATATTGCTAATGTTGTGGACTTAATCAAATAACTGGTCGACGTTGTTGTCCTTGATGCGCAAGAAATGGTTAAGTAAGCTTGTCTCCTATATTGAATGGTCTATGGATTAACTGAACTTTCAGTGGGTTGTGAACCCTGTTGAGAATTTCTTTTTAACTGTCTTCAACCAAACCCAAGCTTAGCCAATTTTGTTCCTATTACTGATATGTGTTTCTTCAACATGTCTTATTTTGAAGCATGCTATACTAACGGCCCATGCTATGATTTGGTAAGTTAGTTGGATATCAATCATGTCTGATGGCTATGCTGCTCTATGCTAAGTATAAGATTCCTATTTTACATTCTTAAGGTTGCAGTAATCTATTTTTGTGACAATAATTTGTTGCTGACTGCAAGTAATTTAGTACATATGTACTCGTGTGGGTGATTTAGTAGCAACCAGTAGCTTTAGTTGGGAGATTTAAGAATGTTCCTGGCGGTTTTGAAAGCGTTGCCTTGGCATCTGAGCGCTAGAAGCGCTAGAAAATGCAGAGCATCGGCTCTGCTTGCTTCCGCAGAGTGAAAATCGAGCATGTACCGCGGTCGCAGCGTGCGCGCAGGGAGAAGCATAAGAGAGAGGGAACGAGCAGAGGGCCCATCGCAAAAGAGAGAGAAGGAAAGAGGGAAGGGAAGTAGGGAATGAGGGCCCATCACAAGAATTTCGGTTAAATAGATTGTTATGTCGTGAATCGTTTGTCATTCGATTATGAGTCGCAACTTGAAATTTGTTAGAGTAGGATCAGGCATCATGCCCCCAATTCGACCGATACTTGGGCAAATACTAACAATCTAGCTTGTCAGAGTGAGTCGGTCCATCCGGAGGGAAGAACATTTCGCCAAGATGGAGATCGAGAACATTTTTCCTTTGGAGGAAGAGAAATATTAAGGTCGAAGATAAAGCTTAGAGCACACTTCGGACAGCTATCCCTGAGGGGACCACAAGTCTAATGTATAATGTCTAAATTGCCATTAGGGTTAGCGGTCCCAAGGATATTTCTGTAATCTCCTTGTACGGCCCTTGGGCTATAAAAGACAGACAAGCTCCATTGTAAAAGACAGAGAATATTGGAGTAAACAGTGTTTTGAGTGCATTTAGCCCATAGATTGTATTTTGCAAGGATAAGCGAGAGAAAACATTTCTCCTTGTTATCCCCATTTCTTGTTCGTGACCGAAGGTCACAACAAAATTAATAGTGAGATTAAGACGTTGACTATGCTTCAACAATTAATTTTGTGATTCTTGTGATCTTGAGCTATTCTTTAGGACGTAGAAATCCACAAGATTATTAAGTCTGAAAATGAATATAAAAAAGTGGGCCTAAATTTATGTCTTTTACCATTACATCCAATTCTTACTGACTTTAGTATTTTACAAATCAAATCCTCCTGCAAGGCTGCCACTGCAATGAAGATAAATGCTCTACCCAAGAACTACTTTGGTGAGCTGAGTGACCATGATTTAAATATGACCTAATAAAAACAAATTTTCAGGTATTTACCATGTACCGTAGATGAAAAGTATTTAGGGGGGACAACATGAATGCGAGCGATATGCTCTTCTCAATGAAGAAATTTTCAATTATCCAATTGAACTGCTGAAGACAGACATGGATATCTTTTTTGATAGGGAAGACAATAGAATAGGCCTGTGATTTCAAGATCAAGGGCAGCTACTTTGATAGATCCTGTGTCTTCTATCTTGGCAAATTAAACACTACCATGTCTTAGCTCAAGTAAGTATTTCAACCGCTTCTGTTTCTCGTCACATTGTGGAGAAGTACTGATGTGCTGTTGGGGAAGGAAACATTTAGCCTCACTGTTTTCTCGTAAATCGACTATGTATTCGTCGCAGCTCTCTTGTTGTGATTCTGGATGATATTCACATTGACAGGTTGAGATCTAACTGATGAATTGGAAGAATTCTCATCCCAAAGACCCAAACCCCGTTTTAAGATTCACATCTGTCAATCAGATTACCTCAATTTTGTAATGCTATCCGGTTGAGGTTGTCTATAAATCATGTCTTAAATTATGTTAATTTTCGTTGATGCTACATAATATGTTACATTCAGGTTTGATCACTATTCTATAACTGATTTACATTGCCTCCAGTATGTCAAATTTTGATGGTTATTAGACTTGATGTTTGGAGTTATTTTTTGAAGTTAACTGATATACACCGCATTACCAAATGTTGCTGTTAGCGTTAGCACAGGCATATTACTAGTAACATTACGATTCATTTCAAGTGTATGCCTGGAAATTCTAAAGCAACCTTGTCCAAGAACTGAAAACTGAAATTGAAGATGTGTAGCTAAAATAAACTTAGAAATAGACATGAAACATTAGCTCTGAAAGTCATAATTAGAAACGCATAGTTGGCAAGGCTATTTTACTCTTTTCTTAACAAAATTGTCCATACGTTGCAACGGAAAAACGCATACATACCGACAGCCCATTATGCGCGTGCTTGCAACCCGCGAAACTAAAACCCTATGTCCTTTGCTTACCTGATTTCTCTGATTAGGTGCATATCAGCAACGGTTACAACATGCTCACGTGCAGCCAAGCTGATGCAACCTGCATCTCCGATGAGCTCTACGGCAGTGGAAAACACGACCGAGCCAAGTCACCTAGCGTTGGTGGCAATCCTATGCCACAAGATCTGGTGTGACGGTGCGACGGCACACATGTGGTGGAGTTGAGGCCGCGCACGTCATGTGCGAGGACAGAGAGGCTAGCGGGAAATACACCAAAGCGTATACGATGGCGAACTCCAAATCGTTTTGGGGGAACAATGGATTTTCACTAATTCATGCAATGCTCTCTTTCTAAATTGATAAGCCATAAATAGAACGGGACAGCTAACGGATTTTTCTTGCATGTTTTACCATAGGTAATCTAGTATCTCGCGTCATCTGTGGACAGAAGACTCGTGATTAGAGCGGTGGCTCGCATTGCACTTTGATGGATGAATGGGAAAAAAAATCCTAGATGATGAAGGAAAGCACTTCAAAAAATTTTGAGCACTTGAAGAGACTTAGCTTTTATTTCCATAGATACATTTGTACTTTATATAATTATATCAATTAATCTACACCGTTACAATCTAGACTCACCACAATTTAACGGTACAAATTTTTTCTTTTTCTCGAATTAATGTGGTTTCTAACAATTCCAAAATGTGTTTATAATAGTAGAGATTGTTGAGGCCTCAAATAAATATAAATTTAATAGTGTAAAATTGATAGATCATTTTTAAGAAATTTTTAATCAATTTTCGTGTATAAAGCTTTTTTTTAGAAAAGTTTGATGATATGTGTGCCGCATTATAAGCCGAGCCGATAACCTCCCCTTCATCCAAATAGAAAGGGTTATAGTATCTCTCTCTACATGACCTGTGTACTGGTATTCCGGTGACATGTACTTGTACAACTCTACTGGTATTTGTATTTTAGCTTGAACAAACATTTGTCGAGTTGTATTTCTAGGTGGGCATGCGCGATGTGAACAGGAAATCCCGATCCGTTTTGGATGGATCTTGAAATGGCCTAGCTAGCTAGCAACATGCGCGGCCCACCACCTACCAGCTGTACGTTTTCATCGCTTTCCGTTTCGGGCTGGCATTACCAATTTTTACGGTAGAGGACAGAGGAGTTCAAATTTTTGTACAGCAAGCTCCATATAAATTTTGGCATGCCAAATTGTTGGGGGAAATCCGAACGCGGTGTAAGTCTGCAATACGTCTGGGCACGTCATTTCGCTCCTCCGTTTTGTCCATGCATGCTGGTTTTTATGGGAACGCCATTATGCTCCTCTTCTTTTTTTCCGTGCTTACTTGTTTTTATGGGAATTGATTTACCAGGGCAATATTGGTTTTGTTTTACTGTACTGATTTCCCGCGTGAGTAGCCAGCTCGAGCGGGAGACACCATGCTATTATCGATAAGTACAACTTTCGGTTGTAAATAAAAATTGAATAACTTTCTATAGATAAACTTTCATTTAAATAAAAGACTTTCTATTGAATAGTTTTCTATAGATAAACTTTCATTTAAATAAAAAACTTTATATTAAATAACTTTCTATAGATAAACTTTCGTTTAAATAAAAGACTTTCTATAGAGAAGGTTTCATTTAAATGAAAAACTTTCTATATGGATACTTTCATTTTGAAAATAAATTTTACCTTAATAAAAGATCTAAAGAAAGACACTCATATAAAAAATTCTATAGATAATATTGTAGAAAAAATATATATTTCATCTACATAGAAAAAAATAATCCACTAACTTAAAAAAATGCTATATCTAACTTTCAATTAGAGATAAAAAAACAACCAGAGTACTAAATATATCTAGTCAATAATAATTTTTTAAAGCATTTCACTCTAGTAGCTATATAACGTGGATCACATATAAAAAACATTGTTCTTCCTTAACCACACAAACGTAATTATGCTAAGCTATAAAAAGAAAAATAAAATAAAAGAGTCGTTATGCTTAACAGAGAAAACAGGAGATTGGATGAGTTAACGGAAGAAAATACATCCATTCAGAAATTGCACGAGTCAACGGAAGAAACAGAAAACACATTCATCTATTTGCGTGCGCGAGCTTCTCGTGAGCCTTTGCTCATCAGGTTTTTCGACATATTGGTGGATAGAAAGAATAGAATGTATATTTGTTTTGCTACGTTAACCAAATTTTGGTAAGTTATTTTTTTTCAAGCAAACCAAACCGGCTCTTTTAGAGCAGGGAGGGCCAATAGAAAGCAGAAAAGATAATTCTAGCACGCGCTACGAGGCCGAGTAGAACACGGACTGTTGTCCCTCGCCACGTGGGCCTCACCTAGCATTTTGGGCCTAATGGCTGGACTGCAAGATATGCATGTAACTTTTTTTTGCCTTTTCTAACTATTAAGTGAGTTTGGAATATGATATAAGTTATCCAAATTTTTATCTTAAAAGTTATTTTGATAGATTTGAATTTTTTTACAATTTTGTAGTAACTTTTAACTCAAATTTCAAAACTTTCAACTCAAAATTTGAACTAAAAAATTTTAACTTTCAACTCAAAAATTTTAAAAAGCTCTACCAAAAATTTAAAACTTCTAATTTGAAATTTTTAATTCAAATATTGAAACTTTCAACTCTAAATTTAAAACGTTCAACTTGCCTTTTTAAAAATTTCAACCCAAAATGTAAAACTTTCAACTCAAATATTTATCTATTAGTTTTATTACATAACCCTATTTTTAGGGCTAAGCACTAGCTTTAGCGCATCCCGCCGCGTGCGCGACTTGCATCATCGGCAAGTGCGTGCAAAGTAGGCCTGCCTCAATAAAAGAATAAGCATTGAATCAGGGAATTCATTGCCAGCTTACGGCTTACCACGCCTTTACTGCACGAGACCTGCCTTTCTTTCTCCTCTTCTTTCCCTCCATCCCTCTCATCTCCCTTCTAGCCGTCCTTTCAACCTAATCTTCTTCTTCATTTTCTTCTTCATTCTCCTCGTTTATGTTCTTCCTCTCATCTCACCAAAGCTTTGATCCCAACCTAACCCAGTCTCTCTACCTATCAATTTCTTCCATAGATTATGCTCACTCTTCAGCTTGCCCTATTTGTTCTTGAACTGAAGCTTTTGATAGCGTAAGCCAGTTTTCTCTTCAAATTTTACAATTACATTATCATACCCGATCTTGTTCAAATGGGTATTAGATCAATTTCCTGCGTTAACTTGTTCCAAGAACAACTCACAAACTATCGTAGTGTTCTTATCTGTCCATTCAGCATTATTTGCACCTTAGTTTTACTCTACCGAAGTCATCTGTAGTACTTTAAAATGAAACACATCCAAAGACATCAAATGCACAGCCATGGGTTTATTTGCACCAAAATGCACAACAAATATATGATATAAAAAGAGATATGCATTCATTTTTTAATATACAGTAATCTCTCATATACAGTACAATACATTTTTGCTACTCACTATAAAAAAGTATATACTGCTACTAACTAAAGAATACTATATACTGCTTCCTATCCAACTAGAGATCAATATATACTGCTTCCTATCCAATTAGAGATCAGTATGCTTTCTATCCAACTGGTATATACCGGTTCACATGATAAAAAAGTATATACTCCATTGACCTTGGTTCCAGTATATATCTATCTGCTTCCTATCTGCTTGCTATTAAAAAAAGAAATGGGAGACACTGCTCTCTGCTTACTGTTTACAAAAAGAAACAGGAGACACTGTTCTCTGCTTGCTGTTTAAAAAAAGAATTATAGAGGCCTCTCGTCATTATCATGAGCGGATTTTCTTATGATCAACCTATAGAAATGAAACTAGGGTGCTTAGAAAATGGTTTTTTTTATAGTGTTTGTAGATATGGTCTACTTTGATATTCATGGGAGACGCTGTTTCTCTGCTTTATCTTTAAAAAAACAAAAAGAAGACACAGCGAGACATATCTTAAGAAAGTAGTATATCTTGGTACTTTTCATTTAAAATAAATTGCAGAATAGGCAGCTTGGACACTTTGACTATATTGCCACTGCAATATTTTTATTTAAGGAGCATGTATCCCAACCAACAAAGAGCTTAAAAAACAAAGCACTATTTTCTTTTTTAAGTATATGTAAGACACTTAAATGACAGCTATGGGGTGTAGACACTTAAATGACAACAGGTGGGCGATAAATCAGAAAAAAACAAACGGGAGACAGTGAGGCTCACTGGATAAGAGAGCGCCGATGGAGGAGACCGGCGGTGTCGGCGGTGGAGGCCGGAGGCGGCGGACTGGAGACCGGCGGCGCGGCGGGGGCCCGAGGGCAGCGGCGGCGCGGCGGCACGGTGGGGTCCCGACGGGCGCGACGGCACGACGGACTGGAGGCCGGCGGCGGCGGCACTAGAGTCTCGACGGCGCCGATGATTGGAAACCCGACGGCGGCGACGTCGTCTGGATCCCGAGGGCGAGGTGAGTCTCCTCGACTCGGTTGGATGGGAACGGGATGGAGGGGTATACCCAGTGGCAGGCGGTTAGTTTTTGCGAAATATTGTGGGGATTTTCAGATGTGGTTCGATGGATTCCCACAAGAAGGCACAAAATGCCCAATTCTCTGTTCGCAGTAAAATAGAATCACCGGGATCGATTCGGGTGGGGAGCGGAGGGATTTTTGCCCGTTTGGCTCAGCTCCAATTGATTCGAGCGAGAACCGCCTTTGAGAATCCCAGCAAACGGGGCCTTAACATCCCGACCTATGTTCTTGCCTTGTTTGTCCGCTCCACACACCAACATAGCAACCATGCCCAAGTCCCCTTGCATCTGCAAGTCCAAGTCACCTTGCATCTCTATGGCGAACGGCGTTCTGTTAATCCATGGGTGCACGGCCCTTCTCCATCGATCTTTCTCTATGGATGGGACATGAAGAAGTCAGCCTCTTCCCGAGAGAGGCCATAAAGGGATCTGAGCGGCGAGGTACTTTTGGATGTGTTCTTAACCTTTTTTCCGCCATGATATGGCCAGCAGGCAGCAGCCTATCAATTGCCATGGATGAGACAAAAAGGAAGCCATCTTCTTCTTCTCCAGGAGAGGTAAAACAGGCCTCTGGGCACCCATAGAAGAGGACCCGAGAGGGGAGGTTATGTCGGTCAGCTCTGGCTTTCTGCTGCGGACGCTGCTTCTTCGTCTATTCCCACGAGAGAGTAAGAGGAGACGGCTGGCGCCGACGTTGGGTGTTGGGACGTCCGCCGGCCGGCAGATGCATGTATTGGTGCTCCTAGACCCAGATCTATCGACTGCTGGTAAGCTCTCCATCTCCGTCGCGTGCTCCAAGGAGTACCACATGTGCCGTTGGTGTCTGCGTGCATGCACGGCCACTTCGCTGTTAGCTAGAGTTAGCGCGTGCTCAGATCTATGAGCTGGCTGCCTAACTGATCGATGTGTGCTCCGGTTCCCCTAGCCTCTGCATTTCATAGCTAGATTTTTCCTCTCTGCCTTTGGTTTTGGGGTTCGGCTAGATCCATTTGTTCGACTACTCCCTCCGTCTCAAAATAAAAAAAAAAGTACCAGATGTAATTAGTGCTACGTTTTTTATTTTAAGACAAAGAGAGTAGTATCCATGACTTAGGGCTCCTTCGAAACACAATGGTAAAAACATAGGGTTTTTATTTTGAGACGGAGAGAGTATTCAGTATTCACTACTTAGGGCTCCTTGATGGTAAAAACTTAATACGATAGGAATGCATGTGTAAAAAAAAGATTAAAAAAATACTTTAGATAGGGTTGGAAAATATGTGTGCGCAAAACTCCTTTAGATAGGATTGAACAACATGTGTTTTGATGTGGCAAAGTAAATACGTGAGCAATGAAACAAAGAGTTTTCACGAACATGGTAAACAGTTACTACGTAATTCAAATATAAGAATATGTGAGTAAAATTTTTACTGGCGTGCCAGAGATAATACTAATACATGAGTAAAACTTTTACTGGCGTGTATTTTTGAATTGATCGGTTGTGGTAACGCATCTGACAATATAAGAATATGTGAGTAAATTTTTCAATGGTGTGACACATATTAATGATACAATGCAGATAGACGAATACGAGTAATATTTGTACTTATGTGTGATGAATACGAGTAAAATTTGTACTTATGTGTATTTGTCGTGATCGCCAAGTAGACAAATATACGAGCAAATTTTTACTCACGTGTATTTGTCGTGATCACTGGTGCTATCGATTTTGACCGGTGGTGGCTTGGTGGGTAATTTTTTTACCACTAGGAATGGAACGGGAGGGAGGCAGAGAGAAACAGAAAAGCTAAAAATACGGGCGGGGAAAACGGGAGAGTGGGCGGGGAAGGAGAAAGAAAACGAAAAAAAGGGAAATATGGGGCGCTAGGTGGGCGTGTTCTAAGGCGCGTCGTTTAATAAACAACGTGCCGCGCATTCTTTAGCGCGACTGTATATTTGTAAATACTTGATTTTGTTAAAACATTTTTATATGATGTATAAAACATCGAGTTGTAAATATTGAAACATCAAAACATTTGTTGAAACATCCTAAAAACACCACGTGCAACATTTGCAAATAAATTAATAAAACATTAGGAAATACGTATCGAAACATACAAAGGAAACCATGTGCATCATTTAAAAAGATTCATTGTGACAAAAATCTAGAACTTTTTATCGGAATATAATTATGTGATATTTTGTTATAAAGATTTAATTGTAACAAGTACAACAGTATAATCGGATTATAGATCAGATAAATAATTTAGAATGATAAAAAGTCATTCAAATCTTGCTAAAGAGTTGTATGCATATGCAAGCGAGAGAGAGGGAGGGAGGAGCAAAATGCAAGGTAGATGAGGGGCAGGCGTTGCATGTGGTGATGCAGCTGGCAGCCGGGGCATCCAACTTATCTTCCATGATCGGACTTCGGACTGTGAGCATTTTCTGAGGATAAATTAACTGCCGGCAATGAACCACTTCATCTGGAAAAAACCAATTCCTAAGCTATGAATTGGTGTTTTTTGAAGAAGGGATTGTTTTTTTTGACGGAGGGAGTAATATACACACCGAATTGTTAGCAGTTAGCACCAAGGTACGAAAATTTACGTGGGCCAAAATCCTGGGCCTGTTTAGACCAAAACCCTTGACTTGTTCAGAATAAAACCCTAGACCGGCTCCTCCTCTCGGTACTCCGTCGCCTTGCCATCATCTCCATTCCGATCCGCCGCCGCCGCCTTGCCTCCCTTTAAATCAGCCGCTGATGGATCTCTTCCTGATTAGCAGCCCACCTTGCCACCCCGTCCCTTCGGATTAGCCGCCGCTTAGTCCCTCCTTTGCCGCCCTCTCTCCTCGTCCACCACCTCTCCACCGCTGTGCCTCTCTCCTCCTCCTGCGCATGCCTAACACGGTTAGTATCCTTGTGTTCCTTTTTTTTTCTCATTATCTAACTATGCTCCCATTTCATTGTCACACCGACATGAGTTATCAAATTGAGTACGGATCGCGGTCTGCACGAGAGGCTAAGGCATGGGATTGTTCTGTTTGTAAGGCCACAAACTTACCAAAACGAAAGCTGATCTTTGACCTCCCAAAGTTTCATTGTGGCTGTGGCAGGGAGGTATATTTGTTTTATCCTTAGTTACCCATGCCAATTTCTTTTTCATCTTTATAATAATTATAATTTGTTCTGTTTTTACCTAGTTTATGGATGAGTATGATCTTGATTTTTGTTTAGCGGATGTTTGAGTAAATTCAGAACTATTGGTGCATAGGATATTTCAACAAAAAGGCTGTGAGTTGTTAGTTTATGTGTTTGTTTCACCACTAGTTGCCGTGCCGTTAAAATGGATTAACATGCTTTTTACAGCCGAATGTATGAAAAATGCATTTTGCCAAGCAATGCTGATTATGGATACACTTGAATGTGCAATCAAAGACATTGAAGTGGAAGAGAAAATGAAAAATATTGAACCATGTGAGATGACTGAAGAGTACAAAGAAAAATATCCATTGATACAAGGTGGTGCAAAACAAGCTAGCTCCACTCATAAATTTATTAAAATGGCTCTAAGCCTTGAGAATCAAGGCATTCAACTTGAGGTAACGTAACTATTAACCCTCTTTACACTCGTGTTATTGATGCATTATGACTATGCGGAATTGCATTTTTGACTTGTATGTGGTACAATTTTGGATCACTAGAATGATACAAGATGAAAAATCTGATTTGGACGGGACTTTCCACCGCATAGGTGATGTCACCTTTTTGTCTACAGATGATTATGAGGGTATCTGTAATGAGTTGGCTGATGGGGTTACACTTTTGGCAATCTTTACCCCAGGAGTTAATTTTAATAATTTGGGTATTGCCAAATATACCGTCCATCTCATCTGAAAGATTTTCATGACTGTAACAAGTACCATAAAGTGCATAATCATAGTCTTGTTCATGAAGCACACATGGTAGTCCTGCTAGGATCCGCCTTCAAAGATAAGGAGCGTGGGTTCTACTTTGCTAATTCACAGGGAATATGGTGCCCACGTAAGGTCATTGAAGACTGATAAACTAGATGTGGAGAAACCAGTACAATATGGAATTGGTAAGATAGAACAGCAGGGTCTCGTTTATAGTGTTGTGAAGCTTTGGCCACATGGTCAAATTTCTCCACTAGGTTCAATTGGATTGGAAGATGAGGATAAGGGTGAGGCAAGTATGTATGAAAATAAGGACAGTAACAAAAGAAAGTTCAATGGCGCTTCTTTGCCTCGCCTCCGTAAGTCAATGAGGGTGAGTTAGGTAGATAGCACTGCGTATTAGGTAAGACTCCTAATAATTTCTTTGAAGTATTAGCATCTTTGCATTGTGTTACCTATCTGTGAAAAAGAATAATAGAAAGTTGCAAGGCTGGCGTGAATTGACGACGAAAAATATATGTTACCTATCTCAGAAATCACGAAATTGAGAGTATATTTGCTGCAAAAAAGTACATAATCTATGCATTGGCTTTGAACAATTAGGCCCCACTTTACCCTCTCCACGCTCGTGTAGTCTAAAAGACCACCCTCCATTGTAAAGCCCCTTAGCATGTATTAAATTACTTGTTCTGTCGTTGTTAGTTAAATTTTTTTTTGAACCTTTTGGTATGATTATCGATTTGTGCTTTTTATTCAGTTATTTTACTTTTTATCTCCTAACTGCAATAACAAGGTTGACACAAAAGTAAAATAACTGAATAAAAAACACAAATCGATAATCATACCAAAAAATTCACAAGAAAAAATTTAACTAGCAGCGGCAGAACAAGTAATTTAAAACATGCTAAGTGGCTTTACAATGGAGGGTGGTCAGACTACATGAGCGTGGAGAGGGTATAGTGGGGCATAATTGTTCAAAGCCAATACATAGATTATATACTTTTTTGCAGCAAAAATACTCAATTTTGTGATTTCTGAGATAGGTAACATATATTCTTCATCATCAATTCACGCCAGCCTTGCAACTTTCTATTGTTCTTTTTCACAGATAGGTAACACAATGTCTTACCTAATACGCAGTGCCACCTAATTCACCCTCATTGACTTATGGGGGTGAGGCAAAGGAGCGCCATTGAACTTTCTTTTGTTACTGTCCTTATTTTCATACATACTTGCCTCACCCTCATCCTCATCTTCCAATCGAATTGAACCCGGTGGAGCAATTTGACTTTGTGGCCGAAGCTTCACAACACTATAAACGAGACCCTGCTGTTGTATCTTACCAATTCCATATTGTACTGCTTTCTCCACGTCTGGTTCATTAGTCTTTAATGACCTTGCGTGGGCACCATATTCCTTGTGAATTAGCAAAGTAAAACCCACGCTCCTTATCTTTGAAGGCGGGTTCTAGCAGGACTACCATGTGTGTCTCATGAACAAGCTTATGATTATGCACTTTATGATACTTGTTACAGTCATGAAAATCTTTCAGATAAGGTGGACGGTATATTTGGCAGTACCCCAAATCATTAAAATTAACTCCTGGGGTAAAGATTGCCAAAAGTATGACTCCATTAGCCAACTCATTACAGATACCCTCATAATCATCTGTAGGCAAAAAGGTGACATCACCTATGCGATGGAAAGTCTCGTCCAAATCAGATTTTTCATCTTGTATCATTCTATTGATCCAAAATTGTACCACATACAAGTCAAAAATGCAATTCCACATAGTCATAATGCATCAATAACACGAGTGTAAAGAGGGGTTAATAGTTACGTTACCTCAAGTTGAATGCCTTGATTCTTGAGGCTTAGAGCCATTTTAATAAATTTATGAGTGGACCTAGCTCCTCTTGCACCACCTTGTATCAATGGATATTTTTCTTTGTACTCTTCAGTCATCTCACATGGTTCAATATTTTTCATTTTCTCTTCCACTTCAATGTCTTTGATTGCACATTCAAGTGTATCCATAATCAGCATTGCTTGGCAAAATGCATTTTTCATACATTCGGCTGCAAAAAGCTTGTTAATCCATTTTAATATTTTAATGGCATGGCAACTAGTGGTGAAACAAACAACTAACGGCCTTTTTGTTGAAATATCCTATGCATCAATAGTTCTGAATTTACTCGGACATCCGCTAAACAAAAATCAAGATCATACTCATCCATAAACTAGGTAAAAACAGAACAAATTATAATTATTATAAAGATGAAAAAGAAATTGCTATGGGTAACTAAGGATAAAACAAACATACCTCCCTGGCACAGCCACAATGAAACTTTGGGAGGTAAAAGATCAGCTTCCGTTTTGGTAAGTTTGTGGCCTTACAAATAGAACAATCCCATGCCTTAGCCTTTCATGCAGACCGTGATCCGTACTCAATTTGATAACTCATGTTGGTGTGACTATGAAATGGGAGCATAGTTAGATAATGAGAAAAAAAAAGAAGGAACACAAGGATACTAACCGTGTTAGGAATGCGCAGGAGGAGGGAGAGAGGCACAGCGGTGGAGAGGTGGCGGACGAGGAGAGAGGGTGGCGAAGGAGGGAGTAAGCGGCGGTTGATCCGAAGGGACAGGGTGGCAAGGTGGGCTGCTAATCAGGAAGAGGAGGTCCACCAGCGGCTGATTTAAAGGGAGGCAGCGGATCGGAACAGAGGCGGACGGAGAAGTACTGAGAGGAGGAGCCGGTCTCGGGTTTTGTTCTGAACAAGTCGAGGGTTTTGGTCTAAACAGGCCCACGTAAATTTTCATGCCTTGGCGCTAACAGTTCACTCCCTCCGTCAAAAAAACAATCCCTTCAAAAAACACCAATTCATAGCCAAGCAAAGTGCGGAGGCGACTGCTGGTGCTGCTGCTTCGGCTGGCGCTTCGAGGTAGATCGAGGTGGGGTTGGTCTAGCTCAGGCATGGTGGCAGGATTTGGGGAACGGGTGGGGTGGGGAGGGGAGAGGGAGTGATTGGGTGCTTGCGGCGGACGAGGGTTTGGGTGGGGGATTGGTAGAGAATCGTTTATGGCCCACTTGGGTGGAAGATTCCAGATGTGGGGTGTTTGTTTGGCTGTCACCCGATTAGGATTCAGCAAATGATGGCTGATGGTGATGAAGCATGATTTACAAGTTTAACTCTACTAGCAAATTATCCATACTTCCTTTCTCTCTCTCATGTACCACATCCCATCCCCTGGACACCCGCCGCCCCTGAAGCCCCTCACCCTAATCCCCGCGCGCCCTACCTCTCTCCCTCACAACCGCCGCCGCCAGGTCGCCATCGCTCCCGCTCTACCAGCGCTACCTCCCTGCACTCGCCGCCGCTCCCGCTCCACTGGCGCCACCTCCCGCTGTCCCTGCCCGCGGCCCGTCGCCTCGCCGCTGCCTTTCCCCCGCTCCTGCTCCTCTCCCTCCTCACCGCCCTCCGCCTCCTCCCCTCCCCGCCGTCGCCACGCCTTCCTGCTCACGTGTCATCAAGCCCCTCAACCTCATGGTAAAACCCGGCAGGCTATGCGCTCCTGCGTGCCCTTCTCTATATCGGGGCGCTCCCTCTCAAGTCCCCTCAATTTTGGGTTGGAATCGTGTTTTGAGATCTAGGAATCCCATGTCTGGCCCTTCCAGGTGAGGATTGCGTGCTATAGTATCCATCGAATTTTGCCTGTGCTTTACGAACCAGCACAATCGGTCGTGGGTTTTTAGTGCATTCTTTTGTGGCATTAGGGTATTTACTAGATTATAGTTTTCTAGAAAAAAGATGCGTATTTACTCTGTTTGGTTTTGGTGGAAATTTCAGATCAGGCAGTAGTCCTTCAGGAAGTTGTCTTTAGGGGTTTCTATAGTATGATGCCAATTTTTATGGTTTGTTTAAATTTTGATGTTCTTAGGAATGCGCTCACTTCCTTGGATATTTTCACACTAGAAGTGTATGAAATATTGCAATTTAACTGTTGCCGCAACAGGAATAGGATGCGAACAGAGTATCTACGTCTACTGTAAATACGTGCCCTCCTTTTATTTTTGGGTAGCATGCTGTTATGATGTCGTATGTGTTCAGGTTTGGTTACAAACAGATAAAGCGGCATATCTCCTTAGGCAGCATTTCTACAGCAACCTGCATGATCGACTAAGCACACAGCCTTTCCTCGGTAAAATTGAGAAGAAATGGCTTGCTTTTCAGGTGAGCCATTTTTACTTTTATTGCTGTTAGGTGATCATTTGCATTTGCATTTCCTCAGTAAAGTGATTTTCATGCTACAAAATTGACCTTTTGAGTACAATAACCATTGTGTTATGGAAGAATATCAATTATGCATTCTTATCTATGGATATAAAAGTCTAATTGTTCCATGACACATGCACTCATTTTCTCCGTTACATTGCATATATCCTTTCTAGCTTTAGAAAATTTTGATATGATCAATCCATGGTTTGTAGAGCAATCATGATTGTAGCGAGGTTTGATGGCATTGTGAAAAATCCCATTACTTGCTTTGATGACTTCAGGGTTCTCTGAACTTTGCATAATTAATCTATCTTTAACAATAAGTATCACATTCCTATATTGATGATGGGTACCTGCTGAACCAATTATTCCCTTTATCTAATATACTAAAGGTTCACAGTGTTGGATTTCTGAAAAATATCACTATCAGTATAGCACATGAGATTCGTATATCGCTAATGTATTGCTTCTGAATTTACTTTTACCTTTATCTCTTAATAAATTTCAGAATGTTATTATCTTATGATTTTACATACCACTGAAATTGGATTATTAATTCAATCCTATTTTTTTCCAAGCTTTCCACATGTATAATGTTAATGTGCATATTAAATTTCCTTTTTGTCACAGATTTGCCCATTTGCTTGCTTCCTAAGACTTTTGGATGGTCTAAACCCACCTACACTTATTGTTTCAGTTTCATAAACTGAACTTGAACATGCATTTTTTGCTTCTGAGAATTAATGTTTTGTTCTGGAGAGCAATAGAATTGCACTTCGATGTTTCTGTTTCGGCTATGTGATTGACTCTTTGAATTTTAATGATTTATTTACTACATATTATGTCACATGTATAATTTTAAGAATGAAAAGAAATTCGCATTTAAAACGGAGCCACGAGCCCACAAGGATATAAGATGTAGGCAAACCTTCCATATTCGCAGAACCCAACTTCTTGTTAATGTGCCAACTTAACTCACCTAGAGGTGTATACAAATCTTTTGTTTAACACAGTGCCATGCTAATTCTATGCGTTTTTAGCATGTCATTAAAAAGGAATATGCAAAATTCTATAATTTCTACAGATATTTTTAGTTTTGCTGTCAAGGACCTCGGGTCCTTGGGTAGCTGGACCTCGGCTACGTAGTTCGTATCCGCGATCCGTCTTCTCCGGCGAGGTTTTCCCTCCGCCGCAGGCTTGGTTGTTTTAGAGAGAGAGAGAGATTAGATTGATAATACTTTGCTTAATTCTCTACGAGTCTGAGTACAGGGATATATAGCCTAAGGCCTAAACCGACTGGAGGCAACATGCTCCTAAAATTAGGTAACTAATCCTATCTTTCCAATTAGGGAATAGAAATAGGTAACTAATCCTCTCCTTCCTCTTAGCCACTGATAGCTGGTCCGGCCTGGGCGTCTGGCGTGCGCGCGCGTTCTGCGCGTTCGGCTGCTCGCCGCACGTCCCTGGCACGCCGGCGCCTAGAGTATGTCAGGCCCCACATGACATCTCTCCGCCCCTCGAGAGCCAGATCGTCCTCGAGCTGGAACGCCGGGTACTGCTCGCGAAAGGAGCCGATGTCCTCCCAAGTTGCTGAAGCCGCTGGTTCTCCTTTCCACTGGACGAGCACTTGGTGAACGCCGCGGGCGAGGCGTGAGCGCACGACGAGCTCTGGTTCAGGTTGCACGGCGCCATGCTGGATGTCAGGCAAGGCAGGTGGAGCAGCCGGCACCGGCCCGACGAATTTCTTGAGGAGGCCCACATGGAACACATCATGCAGCTTGGCTCGCGGGGGCAGCTCGAGACGGACTGCGACGGGGTTGATGATCTCGACGACGCGGTACGGGCCGTAGAAGCGGGGCTTCAGTTTGCCCTTGCTGACCTGAGGCAGGGAGGCTGGTGCGCGATGACGGAGTCGAAGAAGCACAAGGTCGCCGACTGCATAAGCGACTGGACGGTGCAGCTTGTCGTAGTACTTCTTGTGGACGGCCTGCGCTTGCTCCAGGCGGTAGCGAACATCGGCCAAGAATTCATCCCTGTCTGCCATGGTCCGTGCGACGGCCGCCACACGGGTCTCACCCGGTTCATAAGACCGGATAGTAGGAGGGTCGTGGCCGTAGACCACCCTGAAGGGCGTGTCCCGCAACGACGTCTGGTAGGCGGTGTTGTAGACGTACTCCGCCCACGGGAGCCAGCGGATCCATTGGCGGGGACGATCACCGGTGAAACAACGAAGGTACATGACGATGACACGATTAGCCGCCTCGGTTTGGCCATCAGACTGCGGGTGGAAGGCAGTCGTCATGTGCAACTTGGTGCCCAGGAGCCTCATTAGTTCCCTCCAGAATGTTGAGGTGAAGACGACATCCCGGTCGGAGACCAAGGACTGGGGAACACCATGGAGACGCACAATCTCCTTGAAGAACGCCTGCGCGACGGATTCGGCAGTGTAGGGGTGAGCTAACGGAATGAAATGGCAATATTTGCTGAAGCGGTCCACCACCGTCAGGATCACCGACTTCCCTCCCACACGGGGCAGGGCTTCCACGAAGTCCAAGCCGAGGTCGCTCCAGATTGCCGTGGGCACCGGCAGTGGCAAGAGGAGGCCGGCAGGGTGGAGGTGCTCGGACTTGTACCGCTGGCACGTGTCACAGGCACTGATGAAGTTCTGCACCAGGCGACGCATGTTGGGGAAGTGAAAGTCGCGACGAAGCCGATGCAGCGTGCGCTGCACACCCTCATGGCCGTCCTCGTGTACGGCAGCGAGCACCTCCTGTAGGAGCGGGGAGGACGGCGGGAGGTAGAGCCTGGAGCCGAACGTGACCAAGCCGTCACACAGTCCCCACGGCGCTCCCCGTGAGCCCACCAGGATCGCATCGCGGATGGCCACGAGCGCGGGGTCCGTGAACTGGGCTTGACGCAGGCGGCTGATGTAGTCGAAGCGGGGAGCGGAGACAGCCAACACCGCATTGTCCTCGGTGTCGCGGCGGGAAAGAGCGTCGGCCACCTTGTTGGAGACGCCCGGCTTGTACTCGACGGCGAAGTCAAAACCGAGGAGCTTGCCCACCCAGTGGTGTTGCGGAATGGTCGCCAGGCGTTGGTCGAGTAGGTACTTGAGGCTGAAGTGGTCGGTGCGCACCACAAAGCGGCGCCCCCAAAGGTACGGCCTCCAGTGGCGAATGGCGAGGACGAGGCCGATCAACTCCCGCTCGTAGGCGGCGAGGGCACGATGGCGAGGCGCCACAGGCCGGCTGAAGAAAGCCAGCGGGTGCTTGTCCTGCAGGAGCACGGCGCCGAACCCGTACGTGGATGCGTCGCACTCGACGATGAACGGCTTGTCGAAGTCCGGGAGGGCGAGTACGGGGGCGGAGGTGACGGCCTGCTTGAGAGCTTGGAATGCAGCGGCGGCCTCCTCAGACCAGCTAAACCCGTCTTTCTTGGTGAGCGCCGTGAGGGGCGCGGCGATGAGGCCGTAGTCGTGGACGAATTTACGGTAGTAGCCCGCGAGACCGAGGAAGCCGCGGACTGCACGCGCTGAATGCGGCTGCGGCCAGTCCAAGACCGCCTGCACCTTGGCGGGATCCATGGCGACGCCGGCCGCACTGATGATGTGCCCCAAGTAGGAGATGGAGTCGACGCCGAAAGCGCACTTAGAGCGCTTGACGAAAAGTCGGTGCTGTCGCAGGACGAGGAGGACGGCTCGAAGGTGGCGCAAGTGGTCCGCCCATGTGGAGCTGTAAATGAGGATGTCATCGAAAAACACAAGGACGAACCGGCGGAGGAAGACGCGCAGAATGTCGTTCATGAGCGCCTGGAACGTCGCCGGGGCATTGGACAACCCGAACGGCATCACAAGGAACTCGTAGAGGCCGTTATGTGTGCGGAACGCCGTCTTGGCGATGTCGTCGGGGTGCATGCGGACCTGGTGGTAGCCTGAGCGCAGGTCCAGCTTGGTGAAGAATCGGGCGCCGTGCAGTTCGTCCAACAGTTCGTCGACCACCGGGATCGGGTACGCGTCCTTGACGGTGATGGCGTTGAGGGCTCTGTAGTCGACGCAGAACCGCCAGGACCCGTCAGCTTTCTTAACGAGGAGGACTGGAGAGGAGAACGCCGACGTGCTGCGGCGGATGAGTCCTTGCTCCATCATAGCGGCACACTGCCGCTCCAATTCATCCTTGTGGGCGACCGGGTAGCGGTACGGGCGGACGGCCACTGGTGCGCGCCCCGGCAGGAGGTGAATGGCGTGGTCGCGGCCACGCTGTGGTGGCAGCCCGCGAGGCTCCTCAAAGACGTCGCCGAAGGAGGACAGGACGGCGTCGAGCAGCGGTCGCGCCTCGACCGGTGCACTGGAGGGCGGCGTGCGCGCCGTGGTCGCCGCAGCCGGTGCCGGACGCATGTCCAGGCCCGCAGCCATGGGGCCAGGCGTGTCCTGGTCGGCCATCTGCTCCAGCCCGCGCCAGCAGATGGTGCGGCCCAGCCGCTGGAATGCCATGGTCCCTGCCGAAAAGTCCCAGGCAATGCGACCCAAGGTGGCCATCCACTGGGTGCCTAGGACCATATCATACCCCGCCAGGGGCATCACATACAAGTCGACGTGGAACGCCAAGTCGTCGATGGAGATTTCCGCGCGACGGAGGACGCCGGGGCAAGGCACTTTCTCGCCGTTGGCCACCGTGGCAGTGAGGCGAGGGCGCGGCTGGACGGGGAGACCCGTGCGCGACGCCGCTGCCTCCCCAATGAAGTTGTGGCTGGACCCGGTGTCGACGAGCGCGATGAGGGAGGCGGCACCCAGAGTGACGCGGAGCAGCAGCGTGTTGCCACTGGGAACGCCGGCCACCGCGTGAAGGGAGAACACCGGCGCCTCCGGGTCCGGCTTGTCCTCGCCGGCGGCCTCGTCGTCGTCATCGTCCATGATGCTGTCCAGCAAGAACAGGCGTTTGCAGAACTTGTTGTGGCCGCGGCTGTACTTTTCGTCGCAGTTGAAGCACAAGCCGAGGCGGCGGCGCTCCTCCTGCTCGCCCTGGGTGAGGCGCTGGACGGGCCGGCCCTCGACAGTAGCGGTGGGCGCGGCTGGCTTGGCGCCGGGTCCTGGTGGCGCGGGCAGCGCCAGACGTTGCGGGGGTGCGGGCAGGAGGCCGCGACCCGCTCCCTTGGGCGCAGTCGCCACCGATGCGGCCGTCAGCGTGTGCTGCTCCCTCAGCTCCAGCTGGCGAGCGAGGCTCATGGCCGCCGCGAGGGACTGAGGGTTGTGAACCTGCACATCCAGGCTGAGCGGAGGAAGAAGTCCCCCCGTGAACAATTGGACCCGCTGTGCCTCCTCCAGATGGCCGGCACGGGGAAGGAGCGCCTGGAAGCGCGCCTGGTACTCCGCAACGGTGCCTGTGCGCCGGCAATCCGCGAGCTCGAAGAGCGGGGCAGAGCGGAGAGGGGGACCGAACCGAAGATTGAGCAGTTCGGTGAAACGGCGCCACGACGGCGTTCCCTCGTCCGTCTGCACCTGCATATACCAGAGCTGCGCCTCGTCGTCGAGGTTGTAGGAAGCCATCCAAGTTCTCTTCCTCCATGATTCTCTGTTGATGAAAATACGAGTCACACCGATTGATGAAGATGAGGGGGTCCTTCGTACCATCATACTTCGGAAAATCCATCTTCTGGAATTTCGGCGGCCGGTCAATATGATGCTCGCCGGTCGGCGCCTTGGAGCCCGACGACGACGTACGCTCGGCCGTGAGGGAAGCGATGGCCTTGGCGTTGGCCTCCACGGTGGCCTGCAGCGCCTTCATGGCGTCGGTGAGGGCTTTGATCTGATCGGCATCACCCATGGCGGCGGCCGAAGAAGTCGACGAGGACGCGGATGAGGGTGATACGGCGGCGGCTGGAACTGGTGGTGGGCTGGTGGCGGTTGATGGGGAGGTGGGACGGGATGACGAGGATCGCCGGGATCGTGATACCAGGTTGTCAAGGACCTCGGGTCCTTGGGTAGCTGGACCTCGGCTACGTAGTTCGTATCCGCGATCCGTCTTCTCCGGCGAGGTTTTCCCCTCCGCCGCAGGCTTGGTTGTTTTAGAGAGAGAGAGAGATTAGATTGATAATACTTTGCTTAATTCTCTACGAGTCTGAGTACAGGGATATATAGCCTAAGGCCTAAACCGACTGGAGGCAACATGCTCCTAAAATTAGGTAACTAATCCTATCTTTCCAATTAGGGAATAGAAATAGGTAACTAATCCTCTCCTTCCTCTTAGCCACTGATAGCTGGTCCGGCCTGGGCGTCTGGCGTGCGCGCGCGTTCTGCGCGTTCGGCTGCTCGCCGCACGTCCCTGGCACGCCGGCGCCTAGAGTATGTCAGGCCCCACATGACATTTGCCAAAGTATTAAATTTTACACCAAACAGGGACAGGTCTCTTGCTACCCGTGGAACTCCGACAACCACTGCCAACCCGATGAATGAGCAAGAGCAGTGAGGCTCTAACAACATAGCTCATTCATTCTCGGCAAGTCAAGTTTGCTATTAACTTTCAAAATGGCAGCTTAACCCGATGAATGGCCATTGAAGGTGATACCCCAAATCATGAATTGTTGATTCTACTATAGCTGGTTATAAGGTTGGATGATTAAAAAATACTTACCAATAAGTATAGACAAATGGTTTGCTTGAGGGGACATTGGCTAGCTCATTCATTTTCTGCTGAAGCTCAGAGGCTAATTATCATCAAAATCGTGGATCTAAATCCTGCTACTGTAAGTTTTTTGTGACTTACAAAATGTGGGCAGAAATAATCTCAGTCTCAAGCTTAAGGGACAGTTTAAAGTTTGTTTAAACTTTTTATTTTGATCGCTGATCACGTTGACGATATAAAGATTGCCATTTGGATCAGTCAGTAGTGCTCAAAATTATCTGTGGTTATTCTTCTTGGTTTCCTTGTTGCTGACCAGCGGATAACTACTTCTCAAGTACTACAAGACCAGTGGATCGAAACAGGCTACAAGCCCACAATTTTCGATGACAAATATCACCCTTCAAATGTAATTAACTTTTTGTGCTTCGAATGGTAATTATCTTGAATACTCCCTCCATCCCAAAATATAGCTACCTTTAGCGTTTAAATTTTGTGACGGGCAAAGTATATATTATTAATCTTTGATATACTGTCTAATAAACATGCCAGGAAAAACATGTGAAAGTATGGAACGGCAGCCAACCTTGGTTAATGCACTTGAGTTGATTTCAACACTAAATAAGGGGCTCAATCTACAAAAATTTTTTGAGTCTGATAAGTTACGGATCCTTTGTTGTTGCGGCAGTATAGTTTATGAGTCAATTTAAGATCAAATATGCATATGTCATATTTTAATTATACGTTTTTCATGAAGTACTTCAGAAGCTATGCAATTCTTGCAGTCGACTTAGGATTTTATTTAAATATGGGAGAAGATCAAGACAGAGACAATATTTACATCGAGTGTCCTCCAAAAGAAATCATCACTGGGATCATAGAAGCTACCTAATACTAGATATGATACATCCTAGTACTAGTACTAAGTCACATCTTCGTACTAGTATGGATATGCTAAGAAATATTCAAAATAAAAACTACAGGATATGCTAAGAAACCTTCCAAGTAATGTCTCTTGGGAAGAAGTTGAATACCATAATGTGCGTCTATCTTTTATCACCCTTGTTATTTGAATCATGACAAGTATTTCTCTTTCTTTTTTACTGTTCTATTTAGATGTGCATAGTGATAAAAAAAAGCAGGAGGAAAAATACATCTAAACATTGCGATTGAGGCAGGGAGAAGTAGAGAACACACAATTATTGAAGATATCTTTCACAATAAATATAAGGATTGATCGAAATATTATCCTGCAACATGTTTAGGTTTTCCATGTGGCACCATCCTTACATGTGGTTGAGCTCAAAAAGGCAAAGGGAGATACTCTGGATCCCTCTGCGACAGCGAGGTGAGCGGCCCCTCCTCCCTCCACCATGCCCTTCAACCGTCACATCTGTCCTTTTCACTCCCGCGCCGCATGTTTCTCTCGGTTAGTTTTTCCCCGTCCACGGCACAAACCCGTTCTTGGCGGTTCTGCTATTTTATCGCATTTGGTTTGTGATAAAAACTGCTTCCTCGATGGTTCGATTGCACCAAAGTTGCTCCTCTTGCCCGCCCTTCCGTGTTACCAATCTCTTCGACTAATGGTGGCTTTAGCTTTCTCGGAGAGCTCCAGTTTTGGATTGATTAGTTGCGAGATTTGCTTAATTGTTTTCGAGGAATCGGAGTATCTTCTCTGGTACTCGAGATTGGGAGCTGCCAGAATTGGTTGTCCAGCCTATAATTCTGGAGTATTGTTTTTCTTGGTAGAAGTATCCGGAAATTCTCTCTTTGTGAAAGTCCAGATTGGGATCATTCATGCCATGAAAGGAAATAATTTTGCAAATATATGATTAGATGATTCCCTTTTTTTGTTTGGTGGGTCTGCATTAGCATGTTATTGATAGGGATGCTATTTTTTTATTAAAAAATACACAGACATTTTAATGAGTACTTCCATATATACTTTATTATCTTGAAGTAGTACGTGGTAACATTGTTAAACAAAATAATTATCTTTTGGATGCTGCTGCGAAATTCATGGTGAATGCTGGAAAACCTTGTGCTTTATTTCGTGGTTCGCTTGCTGATGCTATGTATGGTACTGATTTTTAACTTGCTGTCTGCTGGTTCTACATGGACTATAGGTGTCTACTTCAGTTGTTGTGTTGTATTGTTGCATTAAGCAATACTTTCATACCCAGATTGAGAGGAAGATAGGGGAAACGAATCTGGTGATTGTGATGCCCAGAATCTCGTGCAAACTGGTGATTGAGAGCAATACTTCAGTTGTTGAGGAGCAGCAAATGAATCTGGTGAGAGGTGAGCAGTTGAACAGAACTCATCGTGCAGTTCATCTCGTGTCCACCTTGGGAATTTGGGTCTCTTACCATGATCGATGCCCAGAATCTCGTGGTGGATCGACGATGTGGAAGATCAGCCCAAGGAGAAGGGCGAGATGGGTGGGTCTGTATTCTGAAACACACCGCATCTGACCACCTGAGACAGCTAGCTGGAGATGGCCATGACACATCTGAAGCAATGCACCTTAATTTGCACCTGAAACTGTCTGAATGTAATGCAGCTATCCGAAGCATCGACACCAGCGCGACAAGCATGCTGGATGAACTCAGGACGACCCTGAACAGAGGGCCCTCAGGTAATTGCCATCTCTGCTGCAAATGTATATAAGCTTCACGTTCAGCTTTGTTCAGATTTGTGCATCAGGAATCCAGGCTGATTCAATTATCTGCCATTGCTTTCAGATGATGCCCGTCTTTTCACTCCTTATCGTTTATCTCAAGGACAGGATACTTTGTGTTATTTTTGTGAGTCAATCATGTATATTAATTCCTTATTGAAAGGGCACTCTTTCTTTTAATTTTGACAGATGTGAGAGTACTCTTTCTTTTGATTTTGTCTACATGGACAGATTCAGTCCATAACGTTCTACCTACAAAGTCAAGGACTCAGTTAATAATAAAAATGAAAATCAGTTTTTCTTTTATTTTTAAACTGGATTGTCACGCAGCCTGAAGGTGAGGATCAAATTAAGGAGCATTGGTCTGATATAAATGAAATGATTTTTCTAAGGTGCACATAAAATGTGGACTACCAAGTGAATGCACATGCCTAGGAGTTTTATGGTACCTTTTTTTTACAGAGTTTTCTATGAGACTTGCACTTCTGCATCTTGTAGGTTCATTAGTTTAAACTTGTGATGTATCTTAAATGTAAGCTCATCTATAATAACTATGGTCATTGTCCTCTCAGCTTTGTGTGCATGATGGTGGTACGTTTGAGCCCTGTACTTCTTGATGGCAAGAATGGCCTCGAACTTTGTGTTTTTTTCCATTGGGTCATATTGCTAATGTTGTGGACTTAATCAAATAACTGGTCGACGTTGTTGTCCTTGATGCGCAAGAAATGGTTAAGTAAGCTTGTCTCCTATATTGAATGGTCTATGGATTAACTGAACTTTCAGTGGGTTGTGAACCCTGTTGAGAATTTCTTTTTAACTGTCTTCAACCAAACCCAAGCTTAGCCAATTTTGTTCCTATTACTGATATGTGTTTCTTCAACATGTCTTATTTTGAAGCATGCTATACTAACGGCCCATGCTATGATTTGGTAAGTTAGTTGGATATCAATCATGTCTGATGGCTATGCTGCTCTATGCTAAGTATAAGATTCCTATTTTACATTCTTAAGGTTGCAGTAATCTATTTTTGTGACAATAATTTGTTGCTGACTGCAAGTAATTTAGTACGTATGTACTCGTGTGGGTGATTTAGTAGCAACCAGTAGCTTTAGTTGGGAGATTTAAGAATGTTCCTGGCGGTTTTGAAAGCGTTGCCTTGGCATCTGAGCGCTAGAAGCGCTAGAAAATGCAGAGCATCGGCTCTGCCTTGCCTTCCGCAGAGTGAAAATCGAGCATGGACCGCGGTCGCAGCGTGCGCGCAGGGAGAAGCATAAGAGAGAGGGAACGAGCAGAGGGCCCATCGCAAAAGAGAGAGAAGGAAAGAGGGAAGGGAAGTAGGGAATGAGGGCCCATCACAAGAATTTCGGTTAAATAGATTGTTATGTCGTGAATCGTTTGTCATTCGATTATGAGTCGCAACTTGAAATTTGTTAGAGTAGGATCAGGCATCATGCCCCCAATTCGACCGATACTTGGGCAAATACTAACAATCTAGCTTGTCAGAGTGAGTCGGTCCATCCGGAGGGAAGAACATTTCGCCAAGATGGAGATCGAGAACATTTTTCCTTTGGAGGAAGAGAAATATTAAGGTCGAAGATAAAGCTTAGAGCACACTTCGGACAGCTATCCCTGAGGGGACCACAAGTCTAATGTATAATGTCTAAATTGCCATTAGGGTTAGCGGTCCCAAGGATATTTCTGTAATCTCCTTGTACGGCCCTTGGGCTATAAAAGACAGACAAGCTCCATTGTAAAAGACAGAGAATATTGGAGTAAACAGTGTTTTGAGTGCATTTAGCCCATAGATTGTATTTTGCAAGGATAAGCGAGAGAAAACATTTCTCCTTGTTATCCCCATTTCTTGTTCGTGACCGAAGGTCACAACAAAATTAATAGTGAGATTAAGACGTTGACTATGCTTCAACAATTAATTTTGTGATTCTTGTGATCTTGAGCTATTCTTTAGGACGTAGAAATCCACAAGATTATTAAGTCTGAAAATGAATATAAAAAAGTGGGCCTAAATTTATGTCTTTTACCATTACATCCAATTCTTACTGACTTTAGTATTTTACAAATCAAATCCTCCTGCAAGGCTGCCACTGCAATGAAGATAAATGCTCTACCCAAGAACTACTTTGGTGAGCTGAGTGACCATGATTTAAATATGACCTAATAAAAACAAATTTTCAGGTATTTACCATGTACCGTAGATGAAAAGTATTTAGGGGGACAACATGAATGCGAGCGATATGCTCTTCTCAATGAAGAAAATTTTCAATTATCCAATTGAACTGCTGAAGACAGACATGGATATCTTTTTTGATAGGGAAGACAATAGAATAGGCCTGTGATTTCAAGATCAAGGGCAGCTACTTTGATAGATCCTGTGTCTTCTATCTTGGCAAATTAAACACTACCATGTCTTAGCTCAAGTAAGTATTTCAACCGCTTCTGTTTCTCGTCACATTGTGGAGAAGTACTGATGTGCTGTTGGGGAAGGAAACATTTAGCCTCACTGTTTTCTCGTAAATCGACTATGTATTCGTCGCAGCTCTCTTGTTGTGATTCTGGATGATATTCACATTGACAGGTTGAGATCTAACTGATGAATTGGAAGAATTCTCATCCCAAAGACCCAAACCCCGTTTTAAGATTCACATCTGTCAATCAGATTACCTCAATTTTGTAATGCTATCCGGTTGAGGTTGTCTATAAATCATGTCTTAAATTATGTTAATTTTCGTTGATGCTACATAATATGTTACATTCAGGTTTGATCACTATTCTATAACTGATTTACATTGCCTCCAGTATGTCAAATTTTGATGGTTATTAGACTTGATGTTTGGAGTTATTTTTTGAAGTTAACTGATATACACCGCATTACCAAATGTTGCTGTAGCGTTAGCACAGGCATATTACTAGTAACATTACGATTCATTTCAAGTGTATGCCTGGAAATTCTAAAGCAACCTTGTCCAAGAACTGAAAACTGAAATTGAAGATGTGTAGCTAAAATAAACTTAGAAATAGACATGAAACATTAGCTCTGAAAGTCATAATTAGAAACGCATAGTTGGCAAGGCTATTTTACTCTTTTCTTAACAAAATTGTCCATACGTTGCAACGGAAAAACGCATACATACCGACAGCCCATTATGCGCGTGCTTGCAACCCGCGAAACTAAAACCCTATGTCCTTTGCTTACCTGATTTCTCTGATTAGGTGCATATCAGCAACGGTTACAACATGCTCACGTGCAGCCAAGCTGATGCAACCTGCATCTCCGATGAGCTCTACGGCAGTGGAAAACACGACCGAGCCAAGTCACCTAGCGTTGGTGGCAATCCTATGCCACAAGATCTGGTGTGACGGTGCGACGGCACACATGTGGTGGAGTTGAGGCCGCGCACGTCATGTGCGAGGACAGAGAGGCTAGCGGGAAATACACCAAAGCGTATACGATGGCGAACTCCAAATCGTTTTGGGGGAACAATGGATTTTCACTAATTCATGCAATGCTCTCTTTCTAAATTGATAAGCCATAAATAGAACGGGACAGCTAACGGATTTTTCTTGCATGTTTTACCATAGGTAATCTAGTATCTCGCGTCATCTGTGGACAGAAGACTCGTGATTAGAGCGGATGGCTCGCATTGCACTTTGATGGATGAATGGGAAAAAAAATCCTAGATGATGAAGGAAAGCACTTCAAAAAATTTTGAGCACTTGAAGAGACTTAGCTTTTATTTCCATAGATACATTTGTACTTTATATAATTATATCAATTAATCTTACACCGTTACAATCTAGACTCACCACAATTTAACGGTACAAATTTTTTCTTTTTTCTCGAATTAATGTGGTTTCTAACAATTCCAAAATGTGTTTATAATAGTAGAGATTGTTGAGGCCTCAAATAAATATAAATTTAATAGTGTAAAATTGATAGATCATTTTTAAGAAATTTTTTAATCAATTTTCGTGTATAAAGCTTTTTTTAGAAAAGTTTGATGATATGTGTGCCGCATTATAAGCCGAGCCGATAACCTCCCCTTCATCCAAATAGAAAGGGTTATAGTATCTCTCTCTACATGACCTGTGTACTGGTATTCCGGTGACATGTACTTGTACAACTCTACTGGTATTTGTATTTTAGCTTGAACAAACATTTGTCGAGTTGTATTTCTAGGTGGGCATGCGCGATGTGAACAGGAAATCCCGATCCGTTTGGATGGATCTTGAAATGCCTAGCTAGCTAGCAACATGCGCGGCCCACCACCTACCAGCTGTACGTTTTCATCGCTTTCCGTTTCGGGCTGGCATTACCAATTTTTACGGTAGAGGACAGAGGAGTTCAAATTTTTGTACAGCAAGCTCCATATAAATTTTGGCATGCCAAATTGTTGGGGGAAATCCGAACGCGGTGTAAGTCTGCAATACGTCTGGGCACGTCATTCGCTCCTCCGTTTTGTCCATGCATGCTGGTTTTTTATGGGAACGCCAATTATGCTCCTCTTCTTTTTTTCCGTGCTTACTTGTTTTTATGGGAATTGATTTACCAGGGCAATATTGGTTTTGTTTTACTGTACTGATTTCCCGCGTGAGTAGCCAGCTCGAGCGGGAGACACCATGCTATTATCGATAAGTACAACTTTCGGTTGTAAATAAAAATTGAATAACTTTCTATAGATAAACTTTCATTTAAATAAAAGACTTTCTATTGAATAGTTTTCTATAGATAAACTTTCATTTAAATAAAAAACTTTATATTAAATAACTTTCTATAGATAAACTTTCGTTTAAATAAAAGACTTTCTATAGAGAAGGTTTCATTTAAATGAAAAACTTTCTATATGGATACTTTCATTTTGAAAATAAATTTTACCTTAATAAAAGATCTAAAGAAAGACACTCATATAAAAAATTCTATAGATAATATTGTAGAAAAAAATATATATTTCATGTACATAGAAAAAAATAATCCACTAACTTAAAAAATGCTATATCTAACTTTCAATTAGAGATAAAAAAACAACCAGAGTACTAAATATATCTAGTCAATAATAATTTTTTAAAGCATTTCACTCTAGTAGCTATATAACGTGGATCACATATAAAAAACATTGTTCTTCCTTAACCACACAAACGTAATTATGCTAAGCTATAAAAAGAAAAAATAAAATAAAAGAGTCGTTATGCTTAACAGAGAAAACAGGAGATTGGATGAGTTAACGGAAGAAAATACATCCATTCAGAAATTGCACGAGTCAACGGAAGAAACAGAAAACACATTCATCTATTTGCGTGCGCGAGCTTCTCGTGAGCCTTTGCTCATCAGGTTTTTCGACATATTGGTGGATAGAAAGAATAGAATGTATATTTGTTTTGCTACGTTAACCAAATTTTGGTAAGTTATTTTTTTTCAAGCAAACCAAACCGGCTCTTTTAGAGCAGGGAGGCCAATAGAAAGCAGAAAAGATAATTCTAGCACGCGCTACGAGCCGAGTAGAACACGGACTGTTGTCCCTCGCCACGTGGGCCTCACCTAGCATTTTGGGCCTAATTGGCTGGACTGCAAGATATGCATGTAACTTTTTTTTTGCCTTTTTCTAACTATTAAGTGAGTTTGGAATATGATATAAGTTATCCAAATTTTATCTTAAAAGTTATTTTGATAGATTGAATTTTTTACAATTTTGTAGTAACTTTTAACTCAAATTTCAAAACTTTCAACTCAAAATTTGAACTAAAAAATTTTAACTTTCAACTCAAAAATTTTAAAAAAGCTCTACCAAAAATTTAAAACTTCTAATTTGAAATTTTTTAATTCAAATATTGAAACTTTCAACTCTAAATTTAAAACGTTCAACTTGCCTTTTTAAAAATTTCAACCCAAAATGTAAAACTTTCAACTCAAATATTTATCTATTAGTTTTATTACATAACCCTATTTTTAGGGCTAAGCACTAGCTTTAGCGCATCCCGCCGCGTGCGCGACTTGCATCATCGGCAAGTGCGTGCAAAGTAGGCCTGCCTCAATAAAAGAATAAGCATTGAATCAGGGAATTCATTGCCAGCTTACGGCTTACCACGCCTTTACTGCACGAGACCTGCCTTTCTTTCTCCTCTTCTTTCCCTCCATCCCTCTCATCTCCCTCTTCTAGCCGTCCTTTCAACCTAATCTTCTTCTTCATTTTCTTCTTCATTCTCCTCGTTTATGTCTTCCTCTCATCTCACCAAAGCTTTGATCCCAACCTAACCCAGTCTCTCTACCATCAATTTCTTCCATAGATTATGCTCACTCTTCAGCTTGCCCTATTTGTTCTTGAACTGAAGCTTTTGATAGCGTAAGCCAGTTTTCTCTTCAAATTTTACAATTACATTATCATACCCGATCTGTTCAAATGGTATTAGATCAATTTCCTGCGTTACTTGTTCCAAGAACAACTCACAAACTATCGTAGTGTTCTTATCTGTCCATTCAGCATGTATTTGCACCTTAGTTTTACTCTACCGAAAGTCATCTGTAGTACTTTAAAATGAACACATCCAAAGACATCAAATGCACAGCCATGGGTTTATTTGCACCAAAATGCACAACAAATATATATATAAAAAGAGATATGCATTCATTTTTTAATATACAGTAATCTCTCATATACAGTACAATACATTTTTGCTACTCACTATAAAAAAGTAATATACTGCCTACTAACTAAAGAATACTATATACTGCTTCCTATCCAACTAGAGATCAATATATACTGCTTCCTATCCAATTAAGATCAGTATGCTTTCTATCCAACTGTATATACCGGTTCACATGATAAAAAGTATATACTCCATTGACCTTCCAGTATATATCTATCTGCTTGCTATTAAAAAAAGAAATGGGAGACACTGCTCTCTGCTTACTGTTTACAAAAAGAAAACAGGAGACACTGTTCTCTGCTTGCTGTTTAAAAAAAGAATTATAGAGGCCTCTCGTCATTTATCAAGGCGGATTTCTTTTTTTTTTTATATGATCAAACCTATAGAAATGAAACTAGGTGCTTAGAAAATGTTTTTTTTATAGTGTTTGTAGATATGGTCTACTTGATATTCATGGGAGACGTGTTTCTCTGCTTTATCTTTAAAAAAACAAAAAGAAGACACAGCGAAACATATCTAAGAAAGATATGATATCTTGGTACTTTTTCATTTAAAAAATTGCAGAATAGGCACTTGACACTTTGACTATATTGCCACTGCGCAATATTTTTATTTAAGGAGCATGTATCCCAACCAACAAAGAGCTTAAAAAACAAAGCACTGTTTTCTTTTTAAGACTATGTAAGACACTTAAATGACAGCTATGGGGTGTAGACACTTAAATGACAACAGGTGGGCGATAAATCAGAAAAAAAAACAAACGGGAGACATTGAGGCTCACTGGATAAGAGAGCGCCGAATGGAGGAGACCGGCTGTGTCGCGGTGGAGGCCCGAGGCGGCGGACTGGAGACCGGCGGCGCGGCGGGCCCGAGGGCAGCGGCGGCGCGGCGGCACGGTGGGGTCCCGACGGCGCGACGGCACGACGGACTGGAGGCCGGCGCGGCGGCACTAGAGTCTCGACGGCGCCGATGATTGGAAACCCGACGGCGGACGAGGTCGTCTGGATCCCGAGGGCGAGGTGAGTCTCCTCGACTCGTTGGATGGAACGGGATGCGAGGGGTATACCCAGTGGCAGGCGGTTAGTTTTGCGAATATTGTGGGATTTCAGATGTGGTTCGATGGATTCCCACAAGAAGGCACAAAATGCCCAATTCTCTGTCGCAGTAAAATAGAATCACCGGATCGATTCGGTGGGGAGCGGAGGGATTTTGCCCGTTTGGCTCAGCTCCAATTGATTCGAGCGAGAACCGCCTTTGAGAATCCCAGCAAACGGCATAACATCTCCGACCGTATGTTCTTGCCTGTTTGTCCGCTCCACACACCCAACATAGCAACATGCCCAAGTCCCCTTGCATCTGCAAGTCCAAGTCACTGTGCATCTCTATGGCGAACGGCGTTCTGTTAATATCATGGGTGCAGCGGCCCTCTCCATCATCTTTCTCTATGGATGACATAAGAAAGTCAGCCTCTTCCGAGAGATGCCATAAAGGGATCTGAGCGGCGAGTACTTTTGGATGTGTTCTTAAACCTTTTTTCCGCCATGATATTGGCCAGCAGGCAGCAGCCTATTGCAATTCCATGGATGAGACAAAAAGGAAGGCCATCTTCTCTTCTCCAGGAGAGGTAAAAACAGCCTCTGGCACCCATAGAAGAGTACCCGAGAGGGAGGCATTATGTCGTCAAGCTCTGGCTTCTGCTGCGGACGCTGCTTCTTCTCTATTCCCCACGAGGATAATTAGAGGACGGCTTGGCCCGACGTTGTGGTGTTGGACTCCGCCGCCGCAGATGCATGTATTGGTGCTCCTAGACCCAGATCTATCGACTGCTGGTGCTCTCCATCTCCGTCGCGTGCTCCAAGGAGTACCACTGTGCCGTTGGTGTCTGCGTGCATGCACGGCCACTTCGCTTTGTAGAGTTAGCGCGTGCTCAAGATCTATGAGCTGGCTGCCAACTATCGATGTGTGCTCCGGTCCCCAGCTCTGCATTCATAGCTAATTTTCCTCTCTGCCTTTTTGGGCGTCGGCGTAATCCATTGTTCGACACTCCTCCGTCTCAAAATAAAAAAAAAGTTACCAGATTAATTAGCTGCTACGTTTATTTTAAGACAAAGAGAGTATTACCATGACTTAGGCTCTTCGAAACACAAATGGTAAAAACATAGTTTTATTTTGAGACGAAGAGAGATCAGTATTCACTACTTAGGCTCCTATGTAAAAACTTAAGACGATAGAATCATGTGTAAAAAAAAGATTTAAAAAAAATACTTTAGATAGGTTGGAAAAATATGTGTGCCGCCAAAACCTTTAGATAGATCACAACATGTGTTTTAGTGGCAAAGTAAATACGGTGAGCAATGAAACAAAGAGTTTTCACGAACATTGGTAACAGTACTACGTAATTCAAATATAATAATATGTGATAAAAATTTTACTGGTGCCAGAAATACATACATGAGTTAAAACTTTTACTCGCGTGTATTTTTAATTGATCGTTTTAACGCATCTGACAATATAAAGAATATGGAGAAATTTGTTCAATGGTGACCCTAATTAATATACAATGCAGAATAGACGAACGAGTAATATTTACATAGTTGATGATACGAGTAAAAATTGTACTTATGTGATTTTCGTGTCGCCAGTAGACAAAATACGAGCAATTTTATCACGTGTATGTCGTTATCACTGTGCTACATTTCTTACCGTGTGCTGGGGGATTTTTACACTAGGAATGGAACGGGAGAGCAAGAAAAACAGAAAAGCTAAAAATACGGCGGGGGGAAACGGAGAGGCGGGGAAAGAAAAAAACGAAAAAAGGAAATATGGCGTAGGGGCGTGCTAAGGCGCGTCGTTTAATTAAACAAACCGTGCCGCCGCTTCTTTAGCCACTGTATATTGTAAATACTTGATTTTTTTAAAAATTTTATATGATATATAAAAACATCGAGTTTAAATATTGAAAACATCAAAAACATTTGTGAAACATCCTAAAAAACAACACGTGCAACATTTTGCAAATAAATTAATAAAACATAAAATAATCAAACATACAAAGAAAACATCGTGCATCATTTAAAAAGATTCTGTGACAAAATCAAACTTTTTATCGATATATTATTATATTTGTTATAAAATTAATGAACAAGACAACAGTATAATCGATAATAGATCATAATAATTATAGAATGAAAAATTCATTCCAAATCTTGCTAATAGTTGTATGCATATGCAAGCAGAAGAGAGGGAGGAGGAGCAAAATGAGTAAGATGGGAAGCGTTGCATTGTGATGCCACTGCACCGCATCCAATCTCTCCTTT